>CM008336.1:21764008-21778125 GCA_002525835.2 Ipomoea batatas | reverse complement strand
TATCAATACAATGTCTTGAGGGATGCCATAGAGTTTGTAGACATGCTCCATGAATACCTCAACCACTTTTTCAATAGTGTAGGGGTGAGATAGTGCTAAGAAGTAGCTGTACTTGGTAAATCTGTCAACCACCACCATAATGACCTCATTCCCTTGAGAATTAGGTAACTCTTCAATGAAATCCATTGATATGCTTTGCCAAGCCTGGTCAGGGATTTTTAGAGGTTGTAGCAGCCCAGGGTAGGCTACATTTACATCCATACACCTCTAGCAAGTATTACATGACTAGATTGCTATAATCACTTCCCTTTTCATTCCCTTCCAGTAGAATAGTTGTTTGAGCCTATGGTAAGTTGCTTGTTGACCAGAGTGACCTCCTATGGGAGAATTATGCATCTGCAACAGCAGCTTGTCTTTCAGGTCTCACTACTTCCTATTAATTTTCAGCTTTATTGGTTTTAAGGCAAAATTATATGAGTCGGCGGCCCTCGAACCTGCTCTGAACAATCCCCCGGCCAATGCGTCGGAGGAAATTCTTGTCCACCCTGCCATGGTGGCGGCCGGTATTTCGCTCTGGACTCGCTTAGAACGAGCCCAGGACGGAATGAGGCCCTCCAGTTGCCTCTCCCATATACTTCCACTCTTTCTGCTGCCAAGCTCGAGCATGCCCAGACCTTGCTGGGCCCTAAGGCCACGATCATGGCGGCGGGTCCTCGCGATATTCACGACCCTCCTCCCGGCTATATAGGTCTGCACTATAGGTCGTGGGTTTCGTATCCCACTTCATCCTTTCCAAGCCACCTTTTTTAATTACTTCCGCATCCTCCCTAGACAGCTCGTCCCTAACTCCCACTGTTTCCTTACTTGATTCTTCACCTCTGCTCACGAGGTGAAAGTTGTGTCCTCCATACCCCTCTTCAACCAGTTTTTCCAAATCTCCCCCGTGGGCAAATCACCTTCTGCCTTTGTGCGAATATCCTAACGGCGAGGTAGCCGAGTTATTGCCGGCTTGAGGGATTCCTTAAAATAGTGAAAAAGGGATTTCTTCTTCGTTAAGCCTACTGACCCTCAGGACGCCTTTCCTTTTTCCCTTCGCTGGCATCCAAGCTTCTATCGCTTGGATGGAAAGCTCGACCTTATATTAGACTCGTCTTTAGGGCTCGACGTGGCGGCGATGATGGGCTAACACGTTTTGGCAAAAATGTATTCCACCCTAAAAGCCTTAGGCCGAGCCAACTTTCTTCTAGAAGGCGCGGCCCGAGCAAGTTGCTCCCCTTCCACTTACTTTAGTTGGCCACCTTCTGGCCTTTGCTCAATTTTCTGATCTTTTTCTTCCTTTTTCAGCCGACAACGTTGAGGATGAATCGCTGGCTGGCTTGGACAATCTAGCTCGTCTTGAAGCCCAGGATGACTCTCAAGACGCTATGGACGAAGAGCTGGAAGGTGTGGTGGACATCTCCTCTTCGGACTTTGAGGCCTCAACCGCCCATATGGACGCTCGTCACGCTGCCTTCCGAGCCCGTCATAAGGGCAAGGCTACCGCGACAGGGGCTAATTAAGGATTCCGAGCTTCTGAAGTCTACTAAGGCGACTTACTCCAAGGAGGTGAAGGCCCCCAAGGCCGACTTAACCAAGATAGGCGCCAACCTGGCTACTGCACAGGAAGGTTCGAAGAAGGCGCTTGAGACGCTGAAGTCGGCCCAGGAGAACGCCGTGAAGGCTTTCAAGGAGTTGGAGGAGTTTCACGAGGATGCCATGGCTCATGCCGGCATGCATGCTCGGACCATTGTGGATCAATGGTTTGAAGGCGAGGCCGGGAAGCAATACTTGCTGGACCTGGGTGAAGCGGACTATGGCATGGGCTATTAGGACGCCCAAAAGGAGATATTCAAGCTCCTCAAGGCTAGGGACGCGACCTTCTCACCTGCTGGATGGGGTCTTCTAGGCCCGGCTACCCCTGACGATACCCAGGGGGCTGAGGATGTTGCTTTGAATGCCTCGGTAGATACACTTGGTGACATTCTGATGGATCGTGCATACCTGGAATCAACTGCCAATGTGGATTCCGTTGCTGGGATGAGTCAAGCTACATGATCTTTCGATCGATCCCCACGGACGGCGTCAATGTTGGTTTTATCTCCCACGGAATAGTCGAACGGCGGGCCAACACCACCGGAAAATAGCTAACACTTATCGGAAAATAGGGTAACCTTTCGGCCCCCTTTTAATTACTTGATTGCTTTGAATACAATGAGTTGCTTGTGAGTGTCTTAGATTGCTCTCTCCTCTCTCGAGGCTTAGGACCCCTATTTATACAAGCTGGAAGGGATCTCTCCCTTAGGAAACTACTAAACTATGGTAGATACTCTTTCTTTATTACATTTTAGGTACTTTCCTAATCTATCTCGACCTTCCTTCCACGCCTTTTGCCTTCCGTCATCGGGTTCCTTTTAGGAAACTTCCATATTCGCTTGCGTTGCTCTATCCCGCTCGTGCCGCCTTCCTTACACCGCCTCTCCTGTCTCGGCTCTATGCCTGGTCAGTCCGGTCCGACCCATACTGACTAAGTATTCCCACTCCGGCCTCTCCTTCATGGTAAATAATCGTTTCAATAGCTATGTTCGGTCGCCTTGGGTCTAAGATCTTCCGCTGCCTTGTCACCTTTCCCATGATCCTTCGGTCGGTAGTCCCGAGTTTTGCCCGTCCTCCTATCTTCCCTCGAGCCCTCTCTTTCTCAATATTTAGTCGTCTCTTTCGCCCATGCTGAGCTTTTATTCCCGAGACTTATTCCATACCCCATCAGCATTGATTTGCTAACCACTGCAAGGCTGCATGATTCGAATTCTACCAATGACTAAAAAGGAATATATAAATTTAGTTTTGTTGTTGACACTAGTGTACAAGCATTTGAGAGTTTGTAGACTAGTTTTACCTCCTATATAAGTGTCTCTATAATAAGAATAGCAAGATGCTCCTTAAGTTTAATTTGAAGTTTAATTTTTTTTAAATATTTTTTTTAAAGCTCGTCATCAAATGGAAGATAAATCATTAATTAAAGTAATTTTTTTTTCAAAAAAAAAATTAGTAAAATTTAGCCTATGACGAAAGACTTCATTAATATAATTCAACCTAGCCTAGGAAGAAGCTAATCATCTTTAAAAAAGTTTCAACACTAGGTCATCATAAAATGTTAGTAGACAAAAAGACAAGAAGCATTGCAGGCCTTGCTTTTGAATAGTGGCTATTCGTTTAGTTTTTTGTCTACATTTTTTTTTAAAATTATGATTTTCCACTTTTATATTTTGTACTGTATTTAATAAAATTATACCACTAAAATAAATAATACAGTATCATATACTCCGTATTTAGTTCTACTACATGGACTCCGATTTATACTCCATGACGTGGCAAGATATGATAGATTATTTTCATCCTGTGGGTCCCAAGAAAAGTGTCAACATTAAATTTTTGTGTGAGAGAGTAAAAGTAAGGAGTAGAACTTAGAAGTCCAAGTAGTATTTTCCCTCCGTATTATATTGAGATCGGGCAAATTGTGATATGAAATTTGAGAGCGACTACTGACCTACTGTAGATAAGGCTATAAATTAAAAGGTAAGAGTGTTATGGACTTGCATAATAATAATAATAATAATAATAATAATAATAATAATATTATTATTATTATTATTATTATTATTTTAAAGTTATTAGGTGATCCCACAATGATCCCATTCAGGACTTTTAGGGCAAACTATTGTGTGAACCATGATCCACACAGTATTATGTGGACTATAACAAAAAGTACATTTTTAATATAATTAAAGTACATTATTTGTGCATTGAATTTACATTATACAAAATAATGTACTTGTAGTACTCAAATAATGTGCTTTTTAATGAATATAATGTGCATTTTTAATATACTAAAAGTACATTATTTATATACTGAATGTACACTATTTGAATTGATAGTATGGTCCACAATAATGATTGGCCTTCTAGTATCCTTGGACCATTTTGACATTTAAGTCTGGCGACGAACTATATGCCGCTATGGGCTACATTTAAATGTTATTACTTTAATATGTGGTTGTTGTGTCAAACATATTATTCATTATTGAAAGACTAATTTGTGTACCAATTAAGTAATTGGCAACAAATGTATATGACATGATCACATTTGGTATAATTGCATTTGTTTATTTTCCTAGGAAAAAAAAATGAAATCTAATCTTATTTGTTGAGCCTCTGAGGTGCAGTACCGCGTAACCCTGGCAGAACGAAAGTAAAGAAGCTAAATAAAAAGTGATGTCGAAACCCACAAGTAAAAACAAGTCATTAATTACAAAACAAATATTAATTAATTAATCTAATCCAAGATCGAACAGCCAGCCTGGATTCCAGCATGCAATGCAAACAGTGTGTTTAACAAGTCAAAACGTAACAATAACCTCAATCGACAACCTTTTCATTTTAATTGGTTGTACGTAAATTTGATACTACTCTGATTTCCAGTTGGCTTTGACAATTTCCTCCATCTTAGCATGCATCAAATCTACCCAATTGGCCAATTCTAAACTAATAATACAATGGCCCTGTTTGGTAAGTTGGTTGGTTAATAAGCTTTTTGTAACTCCAAAATGCTAAAATTCAAAAGGCTACCCAAAGCAGCCTTTTCAATTGGCTTTTTGAGAAAAGAAATTATACCAAATAGCTATCAACTAACAGCCAATTTATCAAACAACTTTGTACAATCAGCTAATATTATCAACAAATCATACCTTCTAATCCAAACAGCCAACCCAATCAGCCAACAACCATTTACCAAACAGGGCCAATATAAACATTTTTAGCAAATCTTGGAAGGGAGCATGGAAGTTTATTCATTTGGAGAAATATTTAATAATAATAATATTCTCTTAGCTTCTTATAGCATGCAAAGACATGTTCAAAATGCTAGAGTTTTAGCCTCTTTGGTTCCTATATATATATGTATACATGAATTCATATTCTCCCTCATCCTCACTACACACACTCTTGCTCTCTCTATATAATTGTAATTATAAACTTTGTACTAATCAATAAAGTCATAAAGATGAAGAGTGAAGGAGATAAAGTGACAAGGTTAATGTTGATATTGGTGCTTATTGTAGTTATTACAATATCAACGCTAGCAAATGTTTCAACGGCTGCCTTACAAGTAGGGTTCTACCACTCGACTTGTCCTCATGCAGAGGCCATCGTGAGAAAGGTGGTGAAGAAAGCAGTGCGGCGAGATCCCTCCCTCGGCGCTGGCCTCCTGCGCTTGCATTTTCACGATTGTTTTGTTAGGGTATGATCATATTTTCCATAATACATACATCATTAAATACATTAGTATCATGGGCAGTGTTGCAAAAATTCCACCTAGACACCGATTAATCGGCTTCTAGGCGCTGGCCAGCTGCCTAGCGTATCACCATAATCGGTAGTCTAGGCAGCCGACTAGAACACCTAAGCGCCGCTTAGGCCGACTAGGCACTGACTAGGTCACCTAGACACCGACTAGGTCGCCTAGTCGGCCGATTAACTATTGTTTCATTCTCTTTTTTTTTAATGAGTTATTTAACTAAAAACGACATCGTTTTGAGCGAAATAACTCTAATTAAATTATTCAAACTCTAATTATTT
The DNA here is from genome assembly GCA_002525835.2 of Ipomoea batatas. Classification (NCBI taxonomy): domain Eukaryota; kingdom Viridiplantae; phylum Streptophyta; class Magnoliopsida; order Solanales; family Convolvulaceae; genus Ipomoea; species Ipomoea batatas. The sequence goes on along the minus strand of CM008336.1, from coordinate 21,772,455 downwards.
TTAGGTTAATATTTAATATTTTACTATTAACTATTAAAGTATTAAATAGTTTATAATCATCAAATCTTCAAAATTAAATAAATTTAAATAAATTTTTAAAAATAAAAAATATACAAACACTAGGCGCCAATTAATCCTCGTCTAAATATCAAGATCCTGGCTAAAAAGTTTAGTATGTAGTTTCTTATACTACAAGTTAAATGAATTATATTATATTAATTGAATTGAATTTTGAAATGGTAAAGGGGTGTGACGCTTCAGTCCTTCTTGACTCAACACAAAACAACAAAGCAGAAAAGGATCATCCGGCCAACAACCCTAGCCTTCGCGGCTTCAACGTGATCGACAAAGCAAAACACCGGGTGGAATCGCAATGCCCGCACACCGTTTCCTGCGCCGACATCGTGGCGTTTGCGGCCAGAGACAGCGCGGCGGTGCTGGGAGGGATCAATTACGGCGTGCCCGCGGGGCGGCGCGACGGGCGGGTCTCCCTCTTCGATGACCCGACCCGACACCTGCCGTCTTTCCTGGCCGATGCGGAGGAGCTGGAGAAGAATTTCGGGCGGAAAGGGCTTTCGCTGGACGAGATGGTGACGCTCTCCGGCGCGCACTCCGTTGGGAGGTCGCATTGCTCATCGTTTACCAATAGATTGTATTCTTCCAACTCCAGTACTGAACTTCTTGAGGATCCGTCGTTGGAGGCCAAATTGGGGAACAAGCTAAGACAAATGTGTCCCAGGCAGACCAGTGTTGATCCCACAGCTCCGCTTGATTTTCGTACTCCAAACAGGTTAGCATATAAAGCTGCAGCCTACCTCCCTATATACTTTGCATTCTTCTTCCTTAAAAATGAATAAATGAAAAATGATATATATATATATATAGTGTGTGTGTGAGAGAGAGATTTTCCAATGAAAATCCACTACTACATAAAATAGCTATTAATTAAGGCAGTGTTTTTTACACATTAATGGCGATTTTTGGAGTGTCGTGTGATGACTGACATTGTAAATAAATACTTTCTATGGATAATTTTAAAAAACCCCCTGTATGTTACATATATACGGCGGTTAAACCACTATATAATCATAAACAGAACCGGCGTATAAAGTATTTACGATATATATATTACATGGCGGTTCCTAACATACTATAAATTTACAAATTTGAACCGCCTTATTAAATACATATTTTATAAGGCGGTTTGAAGTAAAATCCGTTGTCTAAAGTATTTATTAAAAATATATATGTATATATGCTGGTTCTAATTGAAAACCACCATATAAAGTATGTATTTTTTTTTATATAAATATTCTTCATAATTTTTATAAATCTCCAATATAAAATACAATAATAAGCTGTTCAATTATATCAAAATGCAGGGCATACAATAATTCAACATTCAGAATGCACATAACATAGACAATCTAATATTTCAGATACACAATGCAAACAACCTACGGTGCATTCAAGATCTTACAAAGTTAAAATGTATTGAATAATATGTAAAGTGCAATCATTTATACATATCTATCATAGAATGTAATTTGATATTGTTGTGAAGTGTGCTTAAAATTTAAAATAATTACCAAGTTATCAATCACTGTTTTTCATTTCTTCAGAGACATCAATCTTTTCCCAAATCTAGGGAACTAGTATATGGCAGTATATATCAAGCTGGCCCAATGGCTATTTGGCTAATCCTCTACTGATGATGTTCTTTAATTTATTGATGAAAAACAGGTTGGATAATGAGTACTACGTTAATTTGATGAAAGGTCGTGGAGTGCTAACCTCGGATCAGACGTTGGCAGATAGTCCTTTGACGGCTAGGATTGTGCGGTATAATGCAAACTACGGTGGTGTATGGGCTAAAAAGTTTGCCGCTGCAATGGTGAAGATGGGCTCTATTGAAGTCTTGACTGGGGAGGAAGGAGAAATTAGGAAGAGTTGTAGGGTCATTAATTAATTTAAATTAAATTAGTTTCCCTTTTGGGGGACTCCTTTGTGCTAATTTTTTTAGTGTGTTTTTAGCATTGAATTGTTATTATTATTATTATTATTTTTATATACAAGGAAAGTTAATTTTGAGATCTCTTATAAATAGTCTCACACTTATGATTTATGCTAATAAACTACCAAGTTTTGAGCTAGTACTGTTATTATTTTTACGTTAATACACTCACTCTCTCAGCTTTACCATGCATGTGTGTTAGGACTCTTCGTATTGTATTTATATTTCTCCTGTGTAATTATGTATTCGAGATATACAGAATTATTCAATCCTAATCTGGTATCATCGCTAGGTTTCTTTTTTCCATGGCCGCCAATGACAACTCTGTCGGTGTCTCTTCCGAGCGGACTGTTTCGGATGCGCCTGTTCCTTCTCTACCGACATCTTTGTCTTCGGCTTATCATTTTGTGAGCATCAAACTCACTAATCACAATTTTTTATTTTTATAGGCTAGTAGAGAATACCTAATTTCATGCGTTGATCATTTGTTTCACAAAAGTGATGAATAGTTGATGTGCATTATTATTTCATATTTTTTTTTAAAACAAATGTGTAACTGTGTAAGTCCCTATCTATAGTGATTAATATTCTTTTTTTATTTTTATTTTATGCAATATTCTGACCTTGTTTGGCAATTAACAACTAGTGATCGAATTGGTTATTGATTATGGGATATCAGATAGGGAATTGTGTCAACGATTTTGACTAACAAATTGTTTTAGCGGACTGTAGAGATATGTTTGATAAATTTAAGGTAAATTTACATTTTTCGTCTCTAAGTTTACAATAATTGTAGGACTCATCCGTAATTGTTGGTCATGCTCATTTTTGTCCCTCCCTAAGTTATTATTGCAGTTGTACTTTTCGTCTGTCCATTTACTAACAAAATATTAAGAACGAAATTTGCAACATTAGTATAGTTTAGGGAGAAAAGTGAGTACGAAAATTGCAATGACAATGATAGCTTATGGGCGAAAAATAAGCACGACCAATAATTAGGGACGAATTCTACAATAACCATATAACTTAGGAAAGAAAAGTGTATATTTTATTAAAAAAATGATTCATTAATTATATAATACGTATTAATTATAAAATAATTGTTAATTATATACTCCGTAATATTTTTAAGAGAAAATTGTCATTTTGGTCTACTGACTAAAGAAGTCCTGTTAATTTCAGTCCACGACTTTCAAAACTGTTAATTGCATACCAGGACTATTCAATTTTTATCAATTTTGGTCACTCCGGCCAAATCGGCGGCCAAATGTCGCCGGAAAGTCCAAACCCTAAAATAATGAGGTTGTTTTAGTCATTTCACGCTTCTTTCTTCTTCTCCGACGAGCTTCTTCTTCTTCGGCAAGCTAACATATTATTTCCGGCCACAACTTAGTCAATCCACACGATTGCTGTTGCTAGAATCGGAGCCGGCCTTACCTGGGGTTCTGCAATTATCCGGTGGCGCTGACCACCCATTCTCCATCATCGGCCGCCCACCCACCGGTGCTTGCTTGCTTGTCACTGTAGATACAGATTGTTTTTTTTTTTTTGAAAGCTAGATAAAGATTGTTAAAATACCCTCAGTTAGTTACTATATAAGCTCATGAATAATGTAAACAAGTGGAGGGAGGGCATTCCAGAATTTGACATTCCTTTTTTCTTCTCTTCTTCAGCTCGCCCAGCTCTCTGCAACTCCATCTCAACCCTAACTGTTACACTCACTTGTAAACAACAACCGAAATGAAATGCTCCGAACGGTGTGTTCCCTTTGTACGGTTGCTTGAGATTGAGAGAAGAAAAAAAAAAGTTGTGGCCGGAAATAATATGTTAGCTCGCCGGAGAAGAAGAAGAGAAGCGTGAAATGACTAAAATACCCTCATTATTTTAGGGTTTGGACTTTCCGGCGACATTTGGCAGTCAATTTGGCCGGAGCGACCAAAATTGATAAAAATTGAATAGTCCTAGTATGCAATTAACAGTTTTGAAAGTCGTGGACTGAAATTAACATGACCCCTATAGTCAGTAGACCAAAATGGCAATTTTCTCTATTTTTAATTATAGGAGAGAATACCTAATTTCATGTGTTGATCATTTGTTTCACAAAAGTGATGAATAGAGGAACATTGTAACTTAAGGGTGAATTCGATCCTGACTTTTATAAACTTTTAAAAAGTTTTAAAATAATAGATTTAATAAACTTTTAGATAATGTCACAAATTTTACAAAATTGAATTACTTTTAGGAAAATGCTCTATTCTCCAAAAATGTTCCCTAATATTTTTCCATGACTTGTAATCATTAAGTATCATAAATTAGCTAGTGTCACACATTTTTTTTTTCACGCGACCTACATAACATACATTATCTTACTCAAGTCATTTTTAGATAATGTCACAAATTTTGTTTTCACGCGAACTACTGTAACATACATTATCTTACTTACGTCATTTTGGACCGTGGTCCACACAATAATTTGCCTTAAGATGACGATGATGCCTTGATGGAAGTCGAACCCTCTCAATTTGCCCTAAGATGACGTCGATGCCTTGATGGAAGTCGAACCCTCTCAATTTGCCCTAAGATGACGTCGATGCCTTGATGGAAGTCGAACCCTCTCTTTAACGCTTCAGTGATGACTTTAAGTCAAGTGATCTACCACTTGATCTAGCCTCATAAAATAATACAAAAAGAAAATTTTAAGAGAAATATGTAGCATTACTCTTACTTTTATTTGTCGGTGATGCTTACAGAATGCCTTTCAATCTTAACTAATAAAGTAATCATTCCATTTTGTAGTTCCAAATGACAAGATGCATGGGCACTATCTCTCTATAAAATGATAATGATAAAATGATAAAATTAAACATTATTTAAAAATCATGATTAATATTAAGCTTAGCGAGATTAATTACATCTTTAAATTCTATTTTTTTACCCAGCACATGCAACACCTCTTCACTTAGCATATATATTTTTTAATAACACTTGCACCACATTTAGTTCACAAAATGAAATTTGACAGAATTAAAATGTTACGTTATAGGATATAATCAATAAAGAATAGAATAAAATTTGTATTCCATTATTTTGGTTGTTGAAAATTTGCATTTCATAATTTTCTTCCAATGTTCAGTTAATTAAAAAAGTATTGAAATAAATAATCATATTTAAAGACAATGGGAAGAGTAAGCGAGAGAACCCAAAGAAGGATAAAATTGAAATTAAATTGTTAGAAGTGAGATTTGAACCCCAATGTTCAGTTAATTAAAAAAGATATTGCAATAAATAATCATATTTAAAGACAATGGGAAAGTAAGGGAGACTGGGAGAGAACCCAAACAAGGATAAAATTGAAATTAAACTGTCAGAAGTGGGATTTGAACCCACGCCTTCTCACGAAGACCAGAACTTGAGTCTGGCGCCTTAGACCACTCGGCCATCCTGACTTGATGTTTAACTTTGATCACATAAGTATTTATACGAAGCTGAGATAAAAGCTTTTCAAATAATGAAGAACAAGTACCCAGACTTTTTAAATTAAATTTCACGACTTTATAACTCAATATCCCATCATCTTTATTTAATTGTTTAGTTTTTCATCTAACACTGTGGAGTCATTACTAGTCTAATATCCTGAATTATATTCATGTTAGTAACATTTAATGTATATTTTATGCTGAAATAATGAATAATGTGGTAGTGACACCATCAAATTATGTAACTATGTCATCTAGCTATATAAGCATATTTAATGATATTAATAATTTTACTTAATGTTCTATTTTTAATAATACATGAATTAAATTGATAATTTTTATAATTTAGAGAATAAAGTAAGCATTTCACAAGTTTAATCTTGGACTATAATAGCATAACAACATTTGGTCTTACAACACTGTTATCCTTTTTAATTTGATTTCGATAATTGTATAAGCCTTAAAATCGATCACAATTCACAGTTTTCCTCCTCAACTTAAATTAAATGAGGAGGAAAACTACGAATTATGATCGATCTTAGGACTTAAATCCATTTATTCATGTTCAAATTGGGATATTAAGTTGAAAATGACAAAAATATCCTTAACAATTTTAGATTTCGGCACGTTTTAAACGGATGGGTGACCGTCACGATGAATTTTGACACTAAAACAATAGTCGTAGATGAAAACTGGTACTAAAACAATAGTCGTAGGACCAAAATTGGTATAAACTAAACATGTGGACCAAAATTGTCATTTTGCTAATAGTCGTGGGACCAAAATTGATATTTGCTCCGTTTAATAATTTTTTTTATTATAATTAATTATATTATGATAAATTAAATAAGAACAATTAATATTAATTTCAATAAAATCAAACTATTCTATTACAATATTAGAGTATATCATATATAGATTTCAAATTAAACTAACAACTATTATAATTGTATTCATATTTTTCAAACACTTTGCACACAAGGGATCGATCCACCTCCACACTTCTATTCAACTTAGAGATAGCCAAATTTTTCCAAGATGATCTTGGTGAAAGTCGAACCCTCTCTTTAAAGTTTGAGTGATGACTTTAAGTCAAGTGATCTACCACTTGAGCTAGCCCTATAAAACAATAGAAGACTAGAATAGGATGTAATCAATAAAGAATAGAATAGAATTTGTATTTCATTATTTTGTTCATTGAAAGAATACAATTCATAATTTTATTTCAATGTTTGGTAAATTAAAAAAATATTGAAATAAATAATCGTTTAGAAGAGAATAATGTTATGTTCTCGTGAATTCTTAAAATTCTAAAAGATTTCCTTCTCATGGGAAAAAAATTAGCTTAATATTACTGTATCAACTAGCATGGAAAAAGTAAGGAAGATAACCGAATTGTAATTAATTTGTCAGAAGTGGGATTTGAACCCACGCCCTCTCACGAAGACCAGAACTTGAGTCTGGCGCCTTAGACCACTCGGCCATCCTGACTTGATGTTCAATTTAGATCAAAATATTATTTATAAATTGTATCAAAAGCTTTCTTGAGTAGGTGATTGCTCTATAGATGAAATGATGTGGGGATGTGATTAGTTTTGTGTTATAGTGACGAAAGATAGATTTGATATTGATTGTGTTTTTTCTTTGTAATCTGTTGGTAGGTTTAGTAAACTATATATATATATATCATTGTTTTACACTCAAACTTATACTCCCTTCGTCTCATTTTACCTGTCTTACTTTTCTTTTTAGTTTGTCCCATAATATTGTCCACTTTCCTAAAATAAACACCACTATCATTCTATTTTTTCAATTTTGCCCTTACATGTACTTCATACTTTTCAATAAATTTATTGTCCCAATGCCCAAATTCACGCACAAGATCTTGTTCTTTAATATCTATGCTGGGTCTCACCTACTTTATTGAGTATAAAGGGTAAGAATAGTCGAATCAGCACATGGGATATTGGGGGCAAAATAGGAAAATTGGTATTCTTTTTATTGTTTCTTAAAAATGCGTGCAAAATCAAAGTAATTAAGACAATGAATACGGGACAGATGGAGTATCATCTAAGAGTACTCATTCATTTTTATTTTAACTATTGCTTAGTCTAAGAAGAAATTGAATTACATACGAAAATGTTATTTTCCTTCCAAATTTTTTTATTAATATTTCTTCATGATGTGGTTTATAATTATTAAATGTCATGAATTAACATTCCACATATTTTTAAGATAACCAATTAGATAGTGTTATATCATATATGAAGGAAAAATTTTAAGAGGATATATAGCATTACCCTTACTTTTATTTGTTCGTCAAAATGCCCCATCAAATCTATTATTTAACAAAACAATGATTCCATTATTTAGTTCCAAAAATGACAATATACCTAAGTGCAATTACATTACATGGAGGTTATCTCTATAAAATGATAAAATAAAATTATTACAAATCATGATTAATATTAAGCTTAACAAGGTTAAATAAGTCATTTTTTTACCAGCACATGCAACACCTTTTTACTTAGCATCTATTTATTTAGCAACACTTTCACCATATTTAGTTCGCAAATGAAATTTGACAGAATTGAAATCAAGGGTGGGTATTTTAGTTCGGATAATTTGAACCGAGTTGAGCCGACCGAAACCAAACTGAATAGTTAGGTTTTGATGTTGATACAAATGGTTAGGCTATAAATACACTAATGATGTTGATACAAATGCTTAGTCTATAAATATATAAATGAGAATATAATACACTAATTTTAGATAATTGATCACCAAAACACTATTACTTACTATAGAAATACAGAGAAATTTACAATATATACAAACAAGTATCATCTTAAGATGTTTTCAAAAAAAAAAAAAAAAAAGTATCATCATAAGATGATACTAAAAAAAGAAAAGAGTTGACAATTTTTATTATTTAAAAAAAAATCATTTATACATAT
>CM008336.1:21727794-21740171 GCA_002525835.2 Ipomoea batatas | reverse complement strand
ATATATATATATATATATATATATATTAGTTTGTTATCAATATTTGTGTTATTAGTATTCACTTATTTATATATAAGTGATTCAAATGCATTAGCATCTCATGTTTTTTAATTTTTATGAATTTTTATTTGTATGTTTGTGTATGAACTACGTGATGAACAATAATTTGTAATCATGTGATTTGAATAAATTGAAAGATCAAAAGTAATCAAATTAATAATTTATAATAAAAAATATAATATTATTATAATCAAGGGATCAAATTACAAATTGAATCAATCTTTTTTCAAAAGTTATTACATGAAATAAGGTTTTATGTTCGAGCCAAAGACTCAATAATACTTAAAAAAGGTTTAATGTTCAAACTATATTGATATGTATATGTATAATGTTCAAACTAAAAAAAGAATTCATGCAAGATGTGAGTTGGGTATTACCGGCACCAGCAAAATCCCCGCGGGGGCAGGAATGGGGTAGGAATTTCATTACCCGCGCGCCGGGATTGTAGTGGGAGTGCGGGTACAGGGGCGAGGAACCCCTACCCCGCCCCATTAGCGTGCTTTGAAAGGCAAAACATTGTGCTTTGAAGGATGCAACGTAACATTTTGCTCTGCAAGAAGTGAAAAATACTCTGGAAGACAAAAAAAGTTTTTTTTTTAATTGTTTCATTCTGGACCCTTGATCTGGACTAGATCAATGGATAAGATTAAACCTTATTTTTCACCTAAGAAAAGCTTTTCACCTGATCCGCTATATATATAGATAGGTCCTTAAAACAAGGATATGAGAATAAAGATATCAGTCCTTGCATCTTCACTAAGAAATATCCTGATAGATTCTGTATTATATCCACCTATGTAGATGATATAAATATTATAGGAACATGAAAGGATGTCAAAATGGCATGCTTATGCTTAAAGGAGGAGTTCAAAATGAAAGACTTGGGGAAAACCAAGTTCTGTCTCAACCTGCAAATTGAGTACCTCCCTGAATGAATACTCATACATCAATCCAAATACACAAGCAAGTTATTTGAAAGATTCTACATTGATAAATCTCATCCACTTAGTACTCCAATGGTAGTCCGATCACTTGAAGTTGATAAGGACTCATACTGACCTAAAGAGGATAATGAGGATATTCTAGGACCAAAAGTCCCTTACTTAAGTGTCATAAGAACACTTTTATATCTTGCCAACTACACTAGACCGGATATTGCATTCTTAGTAAATATGCTAGCTCGATTTAGTGTGGCTCCAACCAGAAGGCATTTGAATGGCATAAAACATATCCTCAAATATTTACAAGACACAAAGGATCTTGGGCTTCTATTTAAAAGAGACCAAGACACCACATTAGTGGAATATTCGGATATTGGGTATATGTCTGGTCCACATAATGCTAGATCTCAGACCGAATATGTATTCCTTTGTGGAGGTACTGCTATCTCATGGAAATCAGTTAAACAAACACTGGTAGCTACCTCATCAAACCACTCTGAAATCATTGCTTTATACGAGACCTCAAAAGAATGTGTATGGTTGAGGTCACTAATACATAATATTCAAGACACGTGTGGAATAATGAGCATTAGAAAGACCCCCACTATCCTGTATGAGAACAATGCAGCATGTGTTGCACAAATGAGTAATGTATATGTTAAAGGTAATCTCACTAAACATATCGCACCAAAATTCTTTTATCGACATGAGCTCTAGAAGAGTGGTGAAATACAAGTCCAAAAGATTCAATCTAGTGAAAATCTAGCAGATTTATTCACTAAGTACGTCCTTACCTTACTTTTGAAAAGTATGTACATAAAATTGGTATGTGTAGGTTAGGAAGGTTGTTGTCTTCAGGGGGAGCAACAGCATCTCGGTGCACATAAATTATCGGTCCAGAAGACCAACGACTCTTAGATTGAACCAGATCAGAAGGTTACGGTTGTACTCTTTTTCCCTTAACTGAGCTTTTTTCCCACAGGGTTTTCTCAGTGTAAGGTTTTTAATAAGGCAATCGAAGCAACACATGCATTACCCATATATCATGTACTCTTTTCCCACCTAGATTTTTTCCACAGGATTTTTCTAGTGAGTTTTTAACGAGACATGAATATGGTTGAATAATGTCCAAGGGGGAGTGTTATAAAAATATATTAAATGGACATAATTATAGGAATTGTAACAGCTATGTTGATTTGTAACAGCCACCATGATTATGACATTAATTTAAGAGTTAATTCCAGCAATGGTCCTCCGACTATGTTGATTTTCCAAAATTAGTCCCTGATTTTTAATTTGGACAATTTAGATCCCTTGAGTTTCAAATTATTTCCAATGTTGGTCCTTTCGTCAAATTTTGATTAAATTGAGGTCAAATGAAGGGGTAAAATTGTCCGTTCACATGTTTAGTGTATTATTACTCGTATTTCTCCTATCTTATACGCTGTATATATGAATATAATCTCAGTCGAAGTCTCAATCAAAGCCATATAATCTCATTCGATGTCTCTTCGACTGATATTATATTCATATATATAGCGTATAGAACAGAAGAAATACGAGTATATAAGTGAACGGACAATTTTACCCCTCCATTTGACCTCAATTTAACCAAAATTTGACGAAAGGACCAACATTGGAAAGAATTTGAAAGTCAAGGGACCTAAATTGTCCAAATTAAAAGTCGGGGACTAATTTTGGAAAATCAACATAGTCGGAGGACCATTGCTGGAATTAACTCTTTATAATATTTGTACTATGTATTGTGGAATGAAAGGCTAATGTAGTGTTGTTTTTCTGCATATTATTCTCTATACTCTCTTACTCTCTTTTAATGTTCCTGCTTTATTTTATATGAGTACTATACAATACACCGGTTAGGAGCTAACGGACAACAAAATTCAACAATGATCATTTATTAGTGCAGAGTCCTTTACTTCTGAACTTGGAGCAAATGTCACTTAAAGCCTGTCAATTTCTTTTTTTTTTTTTCTTCCTAACTTTATAGATAGATTTTGAGAATAGCTATTTTGATTGTATAATATATCAATTTCTTTGCCTTATTTTGAAGAACGCAAATCCATTTTGACTTGATGCAATCAGAAATAGACCCACATATATTTGTACCACAAAATGACCGTTCAAAATGTCAATTTGCTAATATTTTTTCAAAAATTTATTTTGTGTAACTTTCACTTTTTCTTTTAATCATAATAAAATTCCCTACATATTTAATCAAATTTTTATGTTTAAAAAAATCGTATTCATTATCTGAATATGTGTCGTGGATAAATCAACAATGTGATTAATTGGTACTGGATGTTAAAAGCACAACTTTTTTAAAGCCTTTCAACTAATTATAATTAAAAAGTACAAAAATAGAATAAAATTTGTAGAGAAATCTATTACATACTTAGGGTGTGTTTGGAAAGCAGGAAAATGATTTCTGGAATCATTTTCCTTTCTTGTGTTTGGATGCAGAGTAGAAAACTGTCTTTGTGTGTTTGGTTCATTTTCCAGAAAATAAGCAGGAAAATGAACAGAATTCTATAATTACGTATTTTAGTATATTTGTTTAAATATAACAATTTTCAGTATAATTAACAAATGACTAATAAAATATCAAAATAACTAACCAAAGTATTACAATTGAAAATAACAAACCAAAATAGAGTTGATCATTGCATCCAACGTCTTACAATCCAAAATAAGATATCAAAATAACAGTCCCTAAATAACTAGTTGATCATCTCATCCAAATTTTACAATCCAAAATTAGATATCAAAATAACAAACTTGCAATCCAACATTAAAGTCTTACAATCCAAGAGAAAGTCATAAAATCCAACATAACCAATATCTAACTCAAAAATGAAATAAAGCTCTCAATCCACTTTCTCTTCAAGCTTGAACTCTTCACCTTGAAAATTCTAGCTTAAACTTCATTTGTCATTAGAAATTCAAATGCTTTGCACAAGTTATCCTCGTGAAAGTCAGTGCCTATTGTCATCACTTGTTGATACAAATCACAACATCTCAAAAACATAATCAAACAATACATAAAAAAATCTCAAAATTGAGAAACCAGTCCGTGGTTTGTGGTTTCGCAAGCCAGTCCGACAGGACTGGTTTCAAAAACCAGTCTGTGGGACTGATTTTTTTAGTCCCCTTTTTGCTCAGAAATAGGCAAATGTTTTCAGATTTGAGAAATTCATACAAATTACAAGGAAAAAAAAAAGTACCTTGATGATAGGAAGAAGAAGAGCAGTTGGAAACCAAATGGAGAGAGTAGATGAAAAGGACAGTGAGATGCAAGAGGAGTAGCGAGAGAAGTGAGAGGCGAGATCTGGACAGTGAGGTGCAAGAGAAGTGAGAGGCGAGATCTGGAAAATGACTTCCCAAAAAAAAGGGGAAGTCATTTTCCTCCAAATGAAGCTCATTTTCCATTGACTGATTTGTTATTTTCCTTTGACCATGTTTTCCTTGTCTTTCCAAACACCACAAACCCGGAAAATGATTTCTAGAAATCATTTTCCGGGTTTCCAAACACACCCTTAGCTGATATGTCATTCCTTCTTTACACTAGACATGCTCGCCGAGTCACCACTACGCAAAGTTAACTTTCCTAGTTCTTAAACAAAAAAAGAATCCTTGCAAGGGTATCCCCACCTAAGATCCAAAAAAAAAGAAAACAAAACAAAACAAAAAACAAAAAAAAAAAAAAACAAAACAAAAACAAAAACAAAAAATCATTGTAAGTAATTAATCTCAATTTTAGCGTGGTTATAAATTGTGTGATTTTTGTAGAAGTAGAGAGCATTTCCCTCTCTAATTATCTGTTCGCCATGTCAAGCGGTCAACGAATTATGCGGCTCATGTTCTTACAAGGCAACTGGTTCTTTGTCTGTCCGAGCCTCTGGGATGCTTGGGATTTAAACCCTCCTGATTGTATTGTTGTTTTTTTTTTTTTTTTTAAAAAAAACAATATTGTTGTTTTGTTAAGTTCTTAATGAAATTATTCTACTTTGTTTCCAAAAAAAAAAAAGCATTTCCCTATTAATATTATCATTACTATTGACTCGATTTTCAATTTTAGGCAATTTGTTTGTTTTTTTTTTTATTTTTATGGAAGGTAATTTGTTAACTACTAATAAATTCATTTTTTAACTACTAAACTAATAAATATTAAATTATTTTTTAATTACTAAATGCTTAATAAATTTAAGAAAACGATTGAACAAAAATAAAAAATAAAAATCGCAAACTGTACCAATAAGACAATGCCACTTAAGCCATGCATGCAAACTCTTCCTTTATTAGTAAAACAACATTTAAGCGGACAATAATTTCTAAAAACAAAGATTATTGAATTTTTTTTTTATAGAGAGAATGGCCATTTTAGTCTATTAGTTATATTTAAATTGTAGACTCAGTTCATGAATTATTACTCTATACAATTTTTTTTCCTTTAATTATGTTGAAAGTGACAAGTTTCAATCCATTATTTATAGATTTTGTTAAGGAAAATGTTTGTTTTAGACTTAGCCCATGAATTATTATTGCATACAAAATTTCTCCTTTAATTATGAGCGAGGAGTAAAGTGGTAGTTTTAGTACACCACTAACAAATTATGTTAATATTAATAATGTATTTCAAATTTCCAAATTATTGAGGAACACCTTAGTCATTTTTTAATCTATACCATTTTGTATTAAATAATTAATTAATTGTTGAGGTTGACATACATTTTTATTTTTATTTTTGTCATTGGAGTGTAGCTAAATTTTAAAATTGTATTGGTTTTTAAATTTACTAAATATTATTACTGGTTGAAATAAATATTATGAATTTAAGTACTTTGTTATTTTTATGTCGATAAGTTGGAGTAAGTCTTCAATCTATAAGCACTTTTAATTCATATGTCATTTCCATTTTCTTTGAAAAAAAATAAAAATAAAAAGAACAATAATGATTCTAGCTACCAGTTTTCAAAAAATAATAATAATGATTCTACCACAATTATATTAGACATCACAAAAAACATGAATATTAGATTATTGAAAGATATTTTTAAAAAAAATTTTTTTTTTATGAAATAGTTTGCTCACATAAAGAAATGTTAATATGAAAAATTGATATGAATATACATATTATAATTCACAAATTAATGTATGGTATTTGAGCATCTATTTTAATTTGCTTAAATGCTCTTCAAGAATCTATGTAAGACACCAAAATATTACAAATAAGACATACTGGTTATATACTATAGCAGTAATATGAAATCAAGCATATAAATATCACCTTGATTATTTAGAAAAATAAATTCATTTTCTAACTAGTAAATTGGCATTTAACCTTGAAGCTAAAGATAAGTAGATACTTCATCCGTCCCATTTTATATGTCTGGTTTGGTTAGCAAGTCTTTATTGAAGTTAATTTTTAATTCGATTTTTCATAATATTATTAAGTTTAGTCTTAGTATACAAAATTTATACATTTAGAAACTACACTAAAATACTATTAAATACAAAAAATTAAATATTAAAACAAGTAAAAAGAATACTAAAGAAAATAAACAAAAAGAAAAAGTTAGTTTAACCAATGAATAATATGTAGGACAGATAAAATGGGACAGGAGGAGTACATGTTTCTAAATCTTAAAAAACTAACAATTCTTCATTACGAATGAAGAGAATCAATATATATATATATATGAAGATTTAGTTGAGAGAATTTGAGAAAACTTTATGAAATGATTAATATTTCATTCCATAATTTGATAATTAGAAGTGCAATGTTAATTTTAATAAAATTTGTTAGTAATGGATTAGAACGGTCACTTTACACATAATTAAAGGGGAAATATGTATATTGTAATAATTCATGGACTGAGTCTACAGTATATGTATAATTAATGGACTAAAACCATTATTTTTCATTTTATTAACATTAACAATTTATTTTGAATTTCTAAATTATTAAAGGGCATATTAGTCATTTTGTAAACATTTTCTAAAATTTCCTCCATGAATCTTCATATATACACTACTCTTACCACATAACCCTTGCTAAATACTTGTCTATCTTCATTGAGAAGGAATCTGAGAAGCAAAAAATGACAAGTAAGATATTACTTAGGATTGAAGATAGACCGAATTATAAGTTTAATATATGAGTTTGTTATAATTTTTCCTTTTGTTTTATATAAATTACTATTTTTGATATCTCATTGAGTTCATATCTTAATGAGTAATATATACAATTTAGTTATTAACATATTAAAATAACTTTTTTTTTAAAAATCATTATATAAGTAAAAAATAATTTTTTAAAAATATTTACCTAAAAAATCTAGTAGTAAAAATTCAATGTCGTTTCCCTTAGAATCTTCATTTCTAGTCCATCTCATAATTCTGCTCCATCAATAACATACAAGTTTATTAGTAAGGAATAATAACTAACAGGGAAATTGGTCAAATAAGCCTTTCAACTTTACACGAAAGTGCAATTAACTACCTAAACTTTTAAAAAGTGCAATTAAACACTTCAACTAACTATTTTAATGCAATGAAACCCTAAAATTGATTAATGACCTACAATAGCAAGTTACTTGCAGGTCATTTAGATTTCGGCGACCGAAGGCTTCATCGGAGCATAAGGCAGCCACATCTTGGTCACCTCTTGTCGGGGAAAGATCGCCTTCTCACAGAGAGGGCGATCATTGTTGTCGCCTTCGCTTGGAGAAAGTGACCACAATGGTCGCGTTCTTCAACAAGGTCACCGACTCACCGGTTACCGTATTTTCTTCGATTATTATCATTAATGGTAGTCCATGGTAGTCAAGGGCAAATAATGACGGTCAACGATGACTTATTTGCAAGAAACATGTTGGTTACTGGTAAAATATGCTTATTTGTTTCCAATTTACTAAGCTGAAGTGTTTAATTACACTTTTTAAAAATTTAGGGAGCTAATTACACTTTAGTGTAAAGTTGGATGGCATATATGACCCTTTTCCCTAATCAATATAATGAATACATTTTGTGATAAAAATAAAAGGAAATTAGAAGTACCCCTTTTTTTTTTTAATTTATAATATAATTGTAGGTAAGCAAAATAAATTGGAGAGCCAAGCTACAAAATTAAGGTCTATCTTCAATCATAAGTAATTTCTTGTTATTTTTTTTCTTAGATTTCACCTTAATTAAGATGGACAAATATTTAGCAAGGGTTTTGCAGTAAGAGTTGTGTATATATGAAGATTCATGGAGGGAATTTGAGAAAAAATTACAAAATGATCAATATATTTTTTAATAATTTAGAAATTGAAAATAACTTGTTAATATTAACAAAAGAGTTAATTCTAACAATAGTCCCCCGATTATTGTGATTTTCCAAAATTGGTCATCATCTTTTAATTTGGACGAAAAAGACACTTGACTTTAAAATTTGTTTCAATATTGGTCCTTCCGTTAATCTTCAGTTAGGCGTTAGTGTAGGGGCTAAAATGGTCATTTCATTGACTTGCTTTCTTCTTCGCTGGATTCACTCATCTCCGGCTTCAATGTTCGCATCGCCGAGCTTCAGCAGCGCTCGAAACAGTTTCGTACTCCCAAATCACAAAACAATTCCTTTTTTTGTGCAAAAGCTTTCTTTTCAGGTTTCATATTCTTAGGAAATCAAGGGATCCTTACTCTGGGTGCAGGCTCCTCAACTTTCAGAGACATGCATCCAATTGGAAAGCTGCATTCTTGTGTAGTGTAAGTCATTCTTCAGCAAGCTAGTATCTTAACATAATTATTTCACAATTCACACCTAAAAAGGCACTTCTAATACCAAGAATTTAAAATTCCTATATTTATGAACAAAATACTCAAGTCCAGATTAATAAATTAAAGTTGAATGGTCAATTTAGGGCAAGAAATATACGCAGAACAAAAGGAAAGCAGATGAATACTTTAGCTTTGGGAATGACTTCATTTTCTTCACGCAATCGTGTTCAGATCTTCTAAAGCTGGAGCTCCATTCCGCTTAGTGCTGAGTCGACGACAGATAAATCGGAGACACTAGTCAAAGGATACACTGCAAAAATTCCGCATAATGATAAGAAAATTCTAAGAATACGAAATTTGAAGGTGGAGATGAGTGGATCCAGTGAAGTCCCTGCTTCTTTCATGTCCATTTTTTCCTCTCTCACTGTCTCTCTCTCACTATTTCTATGGGGCATGCCTGCAAGAAGCTTTATTCAAGAAGAGGAAGAAGGCAATAACATGAAAAGACTTATTTACCTCCACACATAACGCCTCATTAACTGGTCCTAAATGGAAGGACTAATGTTGAAACAAATTCAATAGTCTCTCTTTTTTGTCCAAATTAAAAGAGGATGACCAATTTTGGAAAATCAACATAATCGGGGGACCATTACCGGAATTAACTCATTAACAAAATTTATAAGTAATGGAATGCCACTTTCAACATAATTAAAGTTTTAAAGGGGAAAAGTTATATATATAAGATACAGAGTAATATAATTTATGGACTAAGTCTACACTTTACTTATAAATAATGGGCTAATTAAAACCGTCATTTTGCCTTATTTTTATGTGCATCAAATTAATAAATTTTATCTTAGTTCCTTTATGTTTTATTCTAGATTAAATATAATAATAATTGTTAAATTACAAATTGAATGTGTTTTATATACATAATAAAACCATTAATTGTATTCAATTCTTCTATTAAATTAATAAATATTAGATTAATTTGTTTATATATATATATATATATATATATATATATATATATAGGTTCTAATTCCCATTATTAGGTCCATAATAATTCCTTTGCTACATTATTAGGTCTCATATAGGCAAAGGAAAGGTGTGCAATTCTACTCCATCCCTCTTCACAATGCAATGAATCATTTGGGAGTTGTGGCTAACCACCTCCATGGACATTCTATCAAGACCAAGTGGGTCAACTATAAAGTAATTTGTGAAACCCAACCTGTTCTCTATTTTAAGAAGTTTTTCCACCTTTCGCGACTTGGTTTCAACAAAGCAAACCGCACCCAGCTCCGAATCAGACAAAAGTTTCTTGGCATGCCTTACCGTCGCCTGATTCCCAACCCCCTACAGTTCCAGGAGTTCACATTCCGACGGGTTGTTCCTCATGTCGGTATGATTCCTATTTTGAGGGTTCAACGCTTCTATTTGTCGTAAGCCTGATCACCTTGTTTGTTTGAGCATGACTCCTTCACTATTTCGTGGTGAAGTTTCGTCTTCCTATTAATGTGACGATTTGAATCCTTGGATTCCCTCCCAGGTTTCGTCTTGTTTAGTTTTCTTAACCCAATCATCCATGCCCCATATTTCGGTTCGTTGGTTTTCTCCGGGGCTTCATGTTCATGACAACCACCATTCGTGTGCATATTAGTGCCCTTGTTTGCATCCTTCTCCACTTGTTTCAGAGCCTTGCTCAATGGGAACTCTGTCGATCTATGTCTCACTGTGCCACATTCGAAGCAAATGGTGTGAAGGCCTTCTAACAAATATGAAATATTGATAATATAATGAATTAAGGACAAATATGAAATATTGAAAAGTAAATACTTAAGATTTGTAAGGTAATAAGATTAAGTTAGATATTATCCAACTTAGATATTATCCAATATCTTATGCGACAATAATATCATATTACTTTAATTTTCAGATTACTTGAATCAAACAAGAAATATAATATTATATTTGTCATGAGAATAATCTCACATTACTTAAACCAAATACTCTTTAACATAATCTCACATTACTTAAACCAAATACTCTTTAACATAATCTCACATCTAATTTTCTGTGAATCAAATGTGGGTTAAATGCTAAGATATTAATTAATAATAGTAATAAAGAAGATAAACCAAATAGGAAGTGAATCAAAACAATAAATAATTATTACTCACAAAAATCAGCAATAGACACAACGCACAAAGACAAGTAACAGAAACTCTCACTTCGCCTAAATCGCCCAACTACTTACTGACAACTGACCCCACAAACCCCACCCGCCACTGACCTCATTAAATTCTTGCATCATCGTTCTCTCTCTCACTCAGCTGTGGAGCTGTTGGAGTTGGGTGTCAGGTAAGCCTATACTTGACTGCAAAGCAAAGCCCCGCTGTTTCTTTCTCCTTTTCGATTGGGTGTGTGCGTGCCAAGTGTTTGTATTTATGTGCGTGTAGTAGTTGTTGCTTCTATCGTGTATCTGAATTTTGGCATTTTGGGGTAGTGATATGGCAAGGAAGAAGATCAGAGAGTATGATTCTAAGAGGCTTCTGAAGGAGCACTTGAAACGTCTATCTGGCATCGACCTCCAGATCTGTTCTGCTCAAGTACTCCTCTCTTTCTCTGTGTCTTTGTTATATACTCTTGATCTAATTGTCATTGAAACTTGGGATTGAATTTCTGCTTAAATTGATGAACTGAGTCTAGATCTTTGTTGTTTGCTGTTTGATCAATGCAACTCAAATCTAATATGGGTATGTTCTGTATATTGAAGTATTCTGATATGTCGTTTCATTTTGGTTCCAGTAAAGTAATGATCTTCATGTACCAAACAAAATGATAAAGGCCTAAACTAAAGGGTTGATCTTATGTGATTTTCCTGTCAATGGCAACCATTATGGGCAAGTATAGGGCTCAATTGCCACAGCCAATCTTGTTTGGTAATTAGTGGCAATGATAAATCAGCAGCTTAGTAACTTATTCCTGCAAGATGTTCTGGATCAGTTCATCTGAGTTATTAGTTCTAGCTTATAACAAATTGGCCTTAAATGCCTTTCGAATCTATATTACTAATTCCATAACTTCTGTCAGACAATCACAAATTCACAACTCAACCAAACCAAGCCTTAACCCCATACTAGTTGGTTAAATACATGCATTGTATCCAACCATTCTGTTCTGCTAAGCACTGCACCTTTTGTAAGCTGCTAGCATATCTTTCTTAATGATTTCAATCAAAGTACTTTTATTCATTTTATTTTCTATATCCTATTGCTGCCATCAGTGCCATGTAATATGGTATCTCTCGCTATAACCAGTTGCATTCATCCATCTATGCTGAGCATCACCATATTAGCTAGTCGAATTTATCTTAATTTGTTCTAAAAAGGAACCACTTGTTCCTTAATTTCTAATAGAATCTTTTGTTGTATTCCCACATGTCCATGTCAACATTCTCATCACATTAACAGTTTTTAAACTACCACTGAGACTGAAAAGGTCTTTCCCCTCTTTAGCATGGTTGCAGTAGGCGCTAGTCGCTAGTCGGGCGGTAGACTAGCGCCTAGCGCTTAGGCAGCGACCTATAAAAAAAAA
>CM008336.1:21715716-21727667 GCA_002525835.2 Ipomoea batatas | reverse complement strand
AATATTATTATTATTATTATTATTATTATTATTATTATTATTATTATTATTATTATTATTATTATTATTATTTTAAAGTTATTAGGTGATCCCACAATGATCCAATTCAGGACATTTAGGGCAAACTATTGTGTGAACCATGATCCACACAGTATTATGTGGACTATAACAAAAAATACATTTTTAATATAATTAAAGTACATTATTTGTGTATTGAATTTACATTATACAAAATAATGTACTTGTAGTACTCAAATAATGTGTTTTTTAATGAATATAATGTACATTTTTAATATACTAAAAGTACATTATTTATATATTAAATGTACATTATTTGAATTGATAGTATGGTCCACAATAATGATTGGCCTTCTAGTATCCTTGGACCATTTTGACATTTAAGTCTGGCGACGAACTATATGCCGCTATGGGCTACATTTAAATATTGTTACTTTAATATGCGGTTGTTGTGTCAAACATATTATTCATTATTGAAAGACTAATTTGTGTACCAATTAAGTAATTGGCAACAAATGTATATGACATGATCACATTTGGTATAATTCGGTCATTATACCGTGGACCATGGTCCACAATGCATTATGGACCATGGATCATGGTTGATACTGCAGTTGTGTTGAACTGATACTGCAATTGTGTTGAACGGATACTGCAGTTGTGTTGAAAGGAAACTGCAGTTGCGCGAAACAGAGGACGTGTCATCCGTCTGGAACTGCAGTTGTGTTGAACTGATATTGCCACTGTGTTGAACGGATAGTGCAGTGTGTTGAAAGGATACTGCAGTTCTGTTGAATGGATGAACGGTCTCTGTTCCGCGTAACTGCAGTTTCCTTTCAACACAACTGCAGTATCTTTTCAACACAACTACACTATCCGTTCAACACAACTGCAGTATCAACCGTGATCATGGTGTACAATGCATTGTGGACCATGGTCCACAATATAATTTGCGGGTATAATTGCATTTGTTTATTTTCCTAGAAAAGAAAAATGAAATCTAATCTTATTTGTTGAGCCTCTGAGGTGTAGTACCGCGTAACCCTGGCAGAACGAAAGTAAAGAAGCTAAATGAAAAGTGATGTCCAAACCCACAAGTAAAAACAAGTCATTAATTACAAAACAAATATTAATTAATCTAATCCAAGATCGAACAGCCAGCCTGGATTCCAGCATGCAATGCAAACAGTGTGTTTAACTAGTCAAAACGTAACAATAACCTCAATCGACAACCTTTTCATTTTAATTGGTTGTACGTAAATTTGATACTACTCTGATTTCCAGTTGGCTTTGACAATTTCCTCCATCTTAGCATGCATGAAATCTACCCAATTGGCCAATTCTAAACTAATAATACAATATAAACATTTTTAGCAAACTTGGAAGGAGCATGGAAGTTTAATTTATTCATTTGGAGAAATATATAATAATAATAATAATATTCTCTTAGCTTCTTATATCATGCAAAGACATGTTCAAAATGCTAGAGTTTTAGCCTCTTTGGTTCCTATATATATATGTATACATGAATTCATATTCTCCCTCATCCTCACTACGCACACACACTCTCTATAATTTGATTGTAATTATAAGCTAGCTTTGTACTAAGCAATAAAGTCATAAAGATGAAGAGTGAAGGAGATAAAGTGACAAGGTTAATGTTGATGGTGCTTATTGTTGTTACAATATCAACGCTAGCAAATGTTTCAACTACGGCTGCCTTACAAGTAGGGTTCTACCACTCGACTTGTCCTCATGCAGAGGCAATTGTGAGAAAGGTGGTGAAGAAAGCAGTGCGCCGAGATCCCTCCCTCGGTGCTGGCCTCCTGCGCTTGCATTTTCACGATTGTTTTGTTAGGGTATGATCATATTTTCATAATATATACATCATTAAATACATCATTATCATGAGCAACGTTGCAAAAATCCCGTCTAGACACCGATTAATCGCTCCTAGGCGTTGGCCAGCTGCCTAGTGTATCACTATAATCGGTAGTCTAGGCGGCTGACTAGAACACCTAAGCCCCGCTTAGGCCACCTAGACACTGACTAGGTCGCCTGGTTGGCCGATTAGCTATTGTTTTTTTTTTTAAATAGGTTATTTCACTAAAAGCGACATCGTTTTGAACGAAATAAGTATAAATTGTTCAAACTCTAATGTTTTTATATTAATATTTAATATTTTAGTATTAACTATTAAATAGTTTATAATCATCAAATCTTCAAATTTAAATAAATTTTTAAAAATAAAAAATACACTAGTGCTAGGAATCAATTAGTCCCCGCTTAGACACCCCAGAGACCAGAGTGCCTAGCGATTTTTCAACCATGATCATGGGTAAAAAGTTTAGTATGTAGTTTCTTATACTACAAGTTAAATGAATTATATTATATTATATTGAATTAAATTTTGAAATGGTAAAGGGGTGTGACGCTTCAGTCCTTCTGGACTCAACACAAAACAACAAAGCAGAAAAGGATCATCCGGCCAACAACCCTAGCCTTCGCGGCTTCAACGTGATCGACAAAGCAAAACACCGGGTGGAATCGCAATGCCCGCACACCGTTTCCTGCGCCGACATCGTGGCGTTTGCGGCCAGAGACAGCGCGGCGGTGCTGGGAGGGATCAATTACGGCGTGCCCGCGGGGCGGCGCGACGGGCGGGTCTCCCTCTTCGATGACCCGACCCGACACCTGCCGTCTTTCCTGGCCGATGCGGAGGAGCTGGAGAAGAATTTCGGGCGGAAAGGGCTTTCGCTGGACGAGATGGTGACGCTCTCCGGCGCGCACTCCGTTGGGAGGTCGCATTGCTCCTCGTTTACTAATAGATTGTATTCTTCCAACTCCAGTACTCAACTTCTTGAGGATCCGTCGTTGGAGGCCGAATTGGGGAACAAGCTAAGACGAATGTGTCCCAGGCAGACCAGTGTTGATCCCACAGCTCCGCTTGATTTTCGTACTCCAAACAGGTTAGCTTGATCTTGTGTTATATAATTTTTGTACGTGATAAATATATATCACTACACTTGCACCATACCACTGTATCAGATGCACCACTTTTAATCTCTCATTTTAAATGATAGATAGGAGTCACAAATTCACACATGAACATAGGTTCACACCTGAAACGGACCCCCCACATATTAACAAAGGTTCTAATTTGAACTTAATTCTATATATATAAAGTGCACTCATTTATACATATATATCATAGAATGCACAGTATACTTAAAATTACTGTTGCAAAAATTCCCCGCCTAGGCGCTAGGCTCTCCTAGATCAAGGTGAATTGCTTCCTAGGCGTTCGCATAGGTGGCCGGCCGCCTAGCGCCTAACTCGGCCGACCGGGCCGAATTAACTCGCCTAACTCGACAGAGTTAGCCGAGTTAACTCGAGCGAGTTGACCAGATATTTATATATAATATAATATATGACATACACCTACACATGCATTATTTTTTTTGTTTTTATAAGTCGTCGCCTAGACCGTTTAGGCGCTAGGCGTGCCTCTCCTGCAACCATGCTTAAAATTTAAAATAATTACTAAATTATCAATAACTTTTTTCATTTCTTCAGAGATTAATCTTTTCTCAAATCTAGGGAACCAGTATGGCAGTATATATCAAGTTGGCCCAATGGCTATTATATTTCTCTAATCATTTACTGACGATGTTCTTTAATTTATTGATAAAAAACAGGTTGGATAATGAGTACTACGTTAATTTGATGAAAGGTCGTGGAGTGCTAACCTCGGATCAGACGTTGGCAGACAGTCCTTTGACGGCTAGGATTGTGCGGTATAATGCAAACTACGGTGGTGTATGGGCTAAAAAGTTTGCCGCTGCAATGGTGAAGATGGGCTCTATTGAGGTCTTGACTGGGGAGGAAGGAGAAATTAGGAAGAGTTGTAGGGTCATTAATTAATTTAAATTAAATTAGTTTCCCTTTTGGGGGACTCCTTTGTGCTAATTTTTTTAGTGTGTTTTTAGCATTGAATTGTTATTATTATTATTATTATTATTATTATTATTATTATTATTATTATTATTATTATTATTTTTATATACAAGGAAAATTAATTTTGAGATCTCTTATAAATAGTCTCACAGTTATGATTTATGCTAATAAACTACCAAGTTTTGAGCTAGTACTGTTATTATTTTTACGTTAATACACTTACTCTCTCAGCTTTACCATGCATGTGTGTTAGGACTCTTCGTATTGTATTTATATTTCTCCTGTGTAATTATGTATTCGAGATATACAGAATTATTCAATCCTAATCTGGTATCATCGCTAGGTTTCTTTTTTCCATGGCCGCCAATGACAGCTCTGCCGGTGTCTCTTCCGAGCGGACAGTTTCGGATGCGCCTGTTCCTTCTCTACCGACATCTTTGTCTTCGGCTCATCATTTTGTGAATTGTGAGCATCAAACTCACTAATCACAATTTTTTTTATTTTTATAGGTTAGTAGAGATACCTAATTTCATGCGTTGATCATTTGTTTCACAAAAGTGATGAATAGTTGATGTGCATTATTATTTCATTTTTTTTTAAAAAACAAATGTGTAACTGTGTAAGTCCCTATCTATAGTGATTAATATTCTTCTTTTTTTTTTTATTTTTATTTTATTTTATGCAATATTCTGACCTTGTTTGGCAATTAACAACTAGTGATCGAATTGGTTATTGATTATGGGATATCAGATAGGGAATTGTGTCAACGATTTTGACTAACAAATTGTTTTAGCGGACTGTAGAGATATGTTTGATAAATTTAAGGTAAATTTTCATTTTTCGTCTCTAAGTTATACAATAATTGTAGGACTCATCCGTAATTGTTGGTCATGCTCATTTTTGTCCTTCCCTAAGTTATTATTGCAGTTGTACTTTTCGTCTGTCCATTTACTAACAAAATATTAAGAACGAAATTTGCAACATTAGTATAGTTTAGGGAGAAAAGTGAGTACGAAAATTGCAATGACAATGATAGTTTATGGGCGAAAAGTAAGCACGACCAATAATTAGGGACGAATTCTACAATAACCATATAACTTAGGAAAGAAAAGTGTATATTTTATTAAAAAAATGATTCATTAATTATATAATACGTATTAATTATAAAATAATTGTTAATTATATACTCCGTAATGTTTTTAAGAGAAAATTGTCATTTTGGTCTACTGACTATAGGGGTCCTGTTAATTTCAGTGCACGACTTTCAAAACTGTTAATTGCATACCAGGACTATTCAATTTTTATCAATTTTGGTCACTCCTACCAAATCGGCGGCCAAATGTCGCCGGAAAATCCAAACCCTAAAATAATGAGGGTGTTTTAGTCATTTCACGCTTCTTTCTTCTTCTCCGATGAGCTTCTTCTTCTCCGGCAAGCTAACATATTATTTCCGGCCACAACTTAGTCAATCCACACGATTGCTGTTGCTAGAATCGGAGCCGGCCTTACCTGGGGTTCTGCAATTATCCGGTAGCGCTGACCACCCATTCTCCATCTCCGGCCGCCCACCCACCGGTGCTTGCTTGCTTGTCACTGTAGATACAGATTGTTTTTTTTTTTTTTTGAAAGCTAGATAAAGATTGTTAAAATACCCTCAGTTAGTTACTATATAAGCTCATGAATAATGTAAACAAGTGGAGGGAGGGCATTCCAGAATTTGACATTCCTTTTTTCTTCTCTTCTTCAGCTCGCCCAGCTCTCTGCAACTCCATCTCAACCCTAACTGTTACACTCACTTGTAAACAACAACCGAAATGAAATGCTCCGAACGGTGTGTTCCCTTTGTACGGTTGCTTGAGATTGAGAGAAGAAAAAAAAAAAAGTTGTGGCCGGAAATAATATGTTAGCTCGCCGGAGAAGAAGAAGTTCGCCGGAGAAGAAGAAAGAAGCGTGAAATGACTAAAATACCCTCATTATTTTAGGGTTTTGGACTTTCCGGCGACATTTGGCAGCCAATTTAGCTTGAGCGACCAAAATTGATAAAAATTGAATAGTCCTGGTATGCAATTAACAGTTTTGAAAGTCGTGGACTGAAATTAACATGACCCTATAGTCAGTTGACCAAAATGACAATTTTCTCTATTTTTAATTATAGGAGAGAATACATAATTTCATGTGTTGATCATTTGTTTCACAAAAGTGATGAATAGAGGAACATTGTAACTTAAGGGTGAATTCGATCCTGACTTTTATAAACTTTTAAAAAGTTTTAAAATAATAGATTTAATAAACTTTTATTGACTTTCATAGAGTCGTTCAAATCTTTATCTTACTCACGTCATTTTTAGATAATGTCACAAATTTTACAAAATTGAATTACTTTTAGGAAAATGCTCTATTCTCCAAAAATGTTCCCTAATATTTTTCCATGACTTGTAATCATTAAGTGTCATAAATTAGCTAATGTCACACATTTTTTTTTTCACGCGACCTACCGTAACATACATTATCTTACTCGAGTCATTTTTAGATAATGTCACAAATTTTGTTTTCACGCGAACTACTGTAACATACATTATCTTACTTACGTCATTTTGGACCGTGGTCCACACAATAATTTGCCTTAAGATGACGATGATGCCTTGATGGAAGTCGAACCCTCTCAATTTGCCCTAAGATGACGTCGATGCCTTGATGGAAGTCGAACCCTCTCTTTAAGGCTTCAGTGATGACTTTAGGGTGTGTTTGGAAAGCAGGAAAATGACTTCTGGAAAACGTTTTCTAGAAAATGAGTCATTTTCCGGAAAATGGTTTCATTTCCAGTGTTTGGTTGTATTCTGGAAAACTATCTTTGTGTGTTTGGTTCATTTTCTGGAAAATGGGTAGAAATGTATAATTATATATTTTTATTATTTTATTTAAAATATTAGAATATTTATAATAATATTTAAAATAATATTGATAATTTATATTAAAAAAAAAAAACAACCCCCCCTCGGTTTCCGGTGGAAACCATTCCGCTCTGGTTTCCGCAGCGAGAAACCAGAGCAGTGCTCTGGTTCCTCGCCGGAAACCAAAGCACTTTGGTTTCCGGCGGAAACCATCCCTTGGTTTTCGCGAGAAACGTTCATTTGTGTGTTAGTGTTGTCGGTGGAAAATGACTTCCGCCCAAATTTGGCGGAAGTCATTTTCCGCCATATGGGGCTTATTTTTCCCAGTCAACGGAAATCATTTTCCATTGACTGGGTTTTCCAATGGTTGCCAAACACCCAAAGCCCGGAAAATGATTTCCGGAAATCATTTTCCGGGCTTCCAAACACACCCTTAAGTCAAGTGATCTACCACTTGATCTAGCCTCATAAAATAATACAAAAAGAAAATTTTAAGAGAAATATGTAGCATTACTCTTACTTTTATTTGTCGGTCATGCTTACAGAATGCCTTTCAACCTTAACTAATAAAGTAATCATTCCATTTTGTAGTTCCAAATGACAAGATGCATGGACACTATCTCTCTATAAAATGATAAAATTAAACATTATTTAAAAATCATGATTAATATTAAGCTTAGCGAGATTAATTACATCTTTAAATTCTATTTTTTTACCCAGCACACGCAACACCTCTTCACTTAGCATATATATTTTTTTTAATTACACTTGCACCACATTTAGTTCACAAAATGAAATTTGACAGAATTAAAATGTTACGTTATAGGATATAATCAATAAAGAATAGAATAAAATTTGTATTCCATTATTTTAGTTGTTGAAAATTTGCATTTCATAATTTTCTTCCAATGTTCAGTTAATTAAAAAAGTATTGAAATAAATAATCATATTTAAAGACAATGGGAAGAGTAAGCGAGAGAACCCAAACAAGGATAAAATTGAAATTAAATTGTTAGAAGTGAGATTTGAACCCCAATGTTCAGTTAATTAAAAAAGATATTGCAATAAATAATCATATTCAAAGACAATGGGAAAGTAAGGGAGAGAACCCAAACAAGGATAAAATTGAAATTAAACTGTCAGAAGTGGGATTTGAACCCACGCCTTCTCACAAAGACCAGAACTTGAGTCTGGCGCCTTAGACCACTCGGCCATCCTGACTTGATGTTTAACTTTGATCACATAAGTATTAAGTCTGAGATAAAAGCTTTTCTAATAATGAAGAACAAGTACCCAGACTTTTTAAATTAAATTTCACGACTTTATAACTCAATATCCCATCATCTTTATTTAATTGTTTAGTTTTTCATCTAACACTGTGGAGTCATTACTAGTCTAATATCCTGAATTATATCATGTTAGTAACATTTAATGTATATTTTATGCTGAAATAATGAATAATGTGGTAGTGACACCATCAAATTATGTAACTATGTCATCTAGCTATATAAGCATATTTAATGATATTAATAATTTTACTTAATGTTCTATTTTTAATAATACATGAATTAAATTGATAATTTTTATAATTTAGAGAATAAAGTAAACATTTCACAAGTTTAATCTTGGACTATAATAGCATAACAACATTTGGTCTTACATCACTGTTATCCTTTTTAATTTGATTTCGATAATTGTATAAGCCTTAAAATCGATCACAATTCACAGTTTTCCTCCTCAACTTAAATTAAATGAGGAGGAAAACTACGAATTTTGATCGATCTTAGGACTTAAATCCATTTATTCATGTTCAAATTGGGATATTAAGTTGAAAATGACAAAAATATCCTTAACAATTTTAGATTTCGGCACGTTTTAAACGGATGGGTGACCGGCACGATGAATTTTGACACTAAAATAATAGTCGTGGATGAAAACTGGTACTAAAACAATAGTCGTAGGACCAAAATTGGTATTTGCTCCGTTTAATAATTATTTTATTATAATTAATTATATTATGATAAATTAAATAAGAACAATTAATATTAATTTCAATAAAATCAAACTATTATATTAGAGTATATCATATATAGATTTCAAATTAAACTAACAACTATTATAATTGTATTCATATTTTTCAAACACTTTGCACACAAGGGATCTACCTCCACACTTCTATTCAACTTAGAGATAGCTCAAACTCTTCAAAGATGATCTTGTCTTGGTGAAAGTCGAACCCTCTCTTTGAAATTTGAGTGATGACTTTAAGTCAAGTGATCTACCACTTGAGCTAGCCCCATAAAACAATACAAGACTAGAATAGGATGTAATCAATAAAGAATAGAATAGAATTTATATTTCATTATTTTGTTCATTGAAAGAATATATTTCATAATTTTATTTCAATGTTTGGTAAATTAAAAAAAATATTGAAATAAATAATCGTTTAGAAGAGAATAATGTTATGTTCTCGTGAATTCTTAAAATTCTAACAGATTTTGCTTCTCTTGGGAAAAAAATTAGCTTAATATTACTGTATTAACTAGCATGGAAAAAGTAAGGAAGATAACCCAATTAAAATTAATTTGTCAGAAGTGGGATTTGAACCCACGCCCTCTCACGAAGACCAGAACTTGAGTC
The DNA here is from genome assembly GCA_002525835.2 of Ipomoea batatas. Taxonomy (NCBI): domain Eukaryota; kingdom Viridiplantae; phylum Streptophyta; class Magnoliopsida; order Solanales; family Convolvulaceae; genus Ipomoea; species Ipomoea batatas. Next base: position 21,718,161 of record CM008336.1, on the reverse strand, counting down.
TGGCGCCTTAGACCACTCGGCCATCCTGACTTGATGTTTAATTTTGATCAAAATATTATTTATTCTTTTGTATCAAAAGTTTTCTTGAGTAGGGGATTGCTCTATAGATGAAATGATGTGGGGATGTGATTAGTTTTGTGTTATAGTGACGAAAGATAGATTTGATATTGATTGTTTATCAAAGGATTACTCTTACTTTTATTTGTTCGTCAAAATGCCCCTTCAAATCTATTATTTAACAAAACAATGATTCCATTATTTAGTTCCAAAAATGACAATATACCTAAGTGCAATTACATTACATGGACGTTATCTCTATAAAATAATAAAATAAAATTATTACAAATCATGATTAATATTAAGCTTAACAAGGTTAAATAAGTCTTTTTTTTTTACCAGCACATGCAACACCTCTTCACTTAGCATCTATTTATTTAGCAACACTTTCACCATATTTAGTTCACAAAATGAAATTTGACAGAATTGATATTAGGGGTAGACATTTTGATTTGGATTATTTGAACCGAGTTGAGCCGAACTGAAACCAAACCAAATAGTTAGGTTTTGATGTTGATACAAATGGTTAGGCTATAAATACACTAATGATGTTGATACAAATGCTTAATTAGTCTATAAATATATAAATGAGAATATAATACACTAATTTTAAATAATTGATCACCAAAACACTATTACTTACTATAGAAATACAGAGAAATTTACAATATATATAAACAAGTATCATCTTAAGATGATACTATAAAATGAAAAGAGTTGAACATTTTTTTTAAATTTATTTATAAAATTGTTATCGTTCTTTTTAGTTATGTAATACACACTTTTATCTTTTTGACAATGGGGAAACTTTCCAAAGACCAAATACCAATTTTGGTCCCACGACTATTAGCAAAATGACAATTTTAGTCCACATATTTAATTTCTACCAAATTTAGTCCCATGACTATTGTTTTAGTACCAATTTTCATCCACGACTATTGTTTTAGTGCCAAAATTCATTGTGTCGGTCACCCATCCGTTTAAAACATGCAAAAATCTAAAACTGTTAAGGGTATTTTCGTCTTTTTCAACTTAATATCCCAATTTGAGCATGAATTAATGGATTTAAGTCCTAAAATCGATCAAAATTCACAGTTGTTCTCCTTATTTTACCTTAATTTGAGGAGGAGAACTATTAATTGTTATCAATCTTAAGGCTTACATCTCTTTATTCATACTCAAATTGGGATATTGAGTTGAAAATGGCGAAAATACCTTTAAAAATTTTAGATTTCGACACATTTTAAATGGATGGATGATCGACGCGATGAATTTTGGCACTAAAACAATTGTCGTGGAACCAAAATTGGTACTAAAACAATAGTCATGGGACCAAAATTGGTAGGAATTAAACATGTGGACCAAAATTGTCATTTTGTTAATAGTCGTAGGACCAAAATTGGTATTTGCTCTTCCAACAAATATTATGTGCACAAAGAGCATATTAATATCCAATTTTTGCGATTATCATTTACGGTGTGTTTGGTTCGCATAACGAAATTGGAATCAGAATGGGAATCAAATACTTGATAATGAGTTTCAATGAAAGTATTTTGCATGTTTAATAATATGATGAAATTAGAATGATTACCAATATTGATGTTTGGTTATGTATAATACTATAATGAGAATAAAGGTTTTAAAAATACAAAAATAAAAAAATCAAGTCAATTGATCCAATATAATAACATCCAAAGCACCAATATGAAAAAAAAAATCAAAACAAAAAATCTAAAAGCAATAATCCAAACATAAAAATCATATTACCAATAATATTGAATGATACCCATTTTAATTAGAGAATTGAGTTTTTAATTGAATGAGTAATCAAATCGTATAATTGTGTTTTAAAAAATTGTCAACAAAACACTAACTATAATTTTAATTCCCATTCCTAGTGTGCAAACCCATGAACCAAACACACCCTTAACAAGACAAAATGAAGCCACTTTAAGGGAATATTACTCCCAGCAATTAGAGAAAGAAAAGGAAAGGAAACAAAAATTAGTAACTTTTTTTTTTTCTGAACTAATCAATGTGTCCAGTAGACAGAGAGGAGTATTACTCCAAACAGACAGATAAAGAGTCATAAGAAATCTACAAATCTGTATAATATCTTCATATCCACCCATTGAAAATACAATATTCCCTCAAAACAACATAGTAAAAGTGATTTTCTTAACATGTTTTTCTGCTTAAACATAAACCAGCCAGAATTTTCAATTTCCATCACCTCCTTTGAAAGTTCAACTTCTGAATGCAAAGTGTGAATAAACAGGCAAAAACAAGAGGGAACAGAATCAGCACTACAGCCACAAGGGGTAATTCATCATGGTGATATCCAAAATAATCCCTCAAAAAGGCTGCAGCTGTTTTCTTTTCTCCAAA
>CM008336.1:21680260-21692607 GCA_002525835.2 Ipomoea batatas | reverse complement strand
AGTGCCTAGCGCCTAGACCGGGATTTTTGCAATAGTATTTTTTAGTATTATTTTAAATAAAAATATTTATTATAAATTTGTCATTAACGTTAACATGTGATATAATAGGTTCCTCTAAACCATAAACAACAATTTTAACTATTAAAAGTGTTCATATTATGTCTTAGCAAGTTAACTTGTTAAAAACTTCAAACTATGGCAAAAACTTGTATGAGGCCGTCTCACCGTAAAACGGGTCGGGTCGGGTCAAGATGTAAATGTAACACTTATACGCACAAATGTCATACTTATATGCTCAAATGTAAAATACTAATCAGGAATAAAAATTTTGTTACTTATAAGGATAAATTTAATACTTTTAAGGGAAAAAACAATACTTTTACATTTCGATTTAAAAGTATTCCATTTTTCCTCAAAAGTATTATATTTTCCCTTATAAGTAAGGAAAACTTGTCAACATTACTTATTATGAAAAATGTAATACTTTTTCTATTATAAGTAACAAAAATTGTATTCCTGATTAGTATTATATTTGAGTATATAAGTATAACATTTGCACATATAAGTGTGACATTTGCATGGTGCTTCGAACCGACCCGACCCGTTTCACGAATAAGGATCCGTGAGACGGTCTCACACAAGTGTGACCCTCAGACTATATTTGTTATTATCCGTGTAAATCCGTTAATAATCTGAGGCACAATAAACTTAAACCCGAATCCATTATGTTCCTATCCGTTTTACTGTGGTGTAAACGTACAATTGGCAGGTGATCATCACCGTTATGCAAAACAGGTGATCGCGGGGATGGCCACAGAGCCCTTTGGACTTCCATTCACCTTGGAGAAGCCACAGGAAGAAATGGAGGAGGTCAGTCGTTATACTGTGCACCATGGTCCACAATACATTGTGGACCATGGGTTATGGTTAATAATGCAGTTGTGTTGAACTGATACTGCAGTTATGTTGAACGGATGACCGATCTCTGTAACAATCATTATTGTATGGATCATGGTCCACACAACTGTGTGGACCAAAAATAAAAAGTACATTATTTTTGTACTGAAGGTACATTATTTTTGTACTGAAGGACCATGGTCCATGCAATAATTTGCCTCTCTCTGTAACGCGCAACTGCAGTTTCCTTTCAACACAACTGCAGTATCAATCATGACCATGGTCCACAATGCATTGTGGACCATGGTCCAAAGTATAGTTTGCAGGCAGGGCCGGTCCTGAGCACGGGCTGGATGGCGACCGCCCAGGGCTCATGCTAGAAAGAGCCCATCCATGTATATGTATATGTATACATATATATATTATAGTCTTATAATTATATTAGAAAATAAAAAATTAAGAATAGATGGACTCATAGAAGCCTAATTATCTATTAGAATCGACAGCCTAACCGGTTAATCCATTCATCTTCTCCAATAATTTTTTTCCCAATTCGATTAATCCTGACATCTTCGTCGACGATCAACGATTGTTCATTTGTTTGCCGGTTTGGGCCCCATTGTCCGTTGTAACTTGTAAGTTTTATTGTATTTGTAATTTGTTTTGTCTTTATTTTCTGTAATTTGTTCTGTCTTTATTTCCTCTGCAACACTGCCCACAGGCAACATAGCACACCTATAGAGCATCAGGGATTTAGTGCTATAAATTTATAATCCTCTAACGAGTAATGCAAATATGTAATAATGTTTATTTGGATAATGGATTTTGTGATTTTTGTCTTTATTTCCTCTGCAACACTGCACACCGGCAACAGAACACACATGCAACACAACACTGGACACCGGCAACACAACACACAGGCAACACAACACTGTTGTTAGATGACTTTGCCAGACACATTAATGTCAGCGATTGTGATTCTTGAGTTTGTCAAAGTTGCAGATTGTTATCCAATGGTTTCTATTGCTTATCGAATATTATTGACAATACTTGTGATTGTAGCATCGGCAGAGAGAAGTTTTTCAAAATTGAAGTCATTGAAAACCTACTTGAGATCTTCAATGTCACAAGAATGATTGAATGGTTTGGCGATTTTGTGTATTGAGAAGGATATGGTAGAGAATGTTAATCTTGATGCAATTATCGATGATTTTGCGCGCATCGTGTAAAGCACGTAGAAATTTTTTGTCATGATTACTTTTGTGTTTAAAAAATGTTGAAAATTTTCTAATCGTATTTTATGTTATTTGATATTATTATTTTTTTAATATTATTAAATTTTAATTTTAATTTTTTATATAAGGGTCCATTTTTTTAATTTCGCCCAGGGCCTCTAAAATGTTTGGACCGACCCTGTTTGCACGAGGAGGTTGGTGAGTGAGTTTTTGCCTTTTTGGGCTTTATTAGTGTGTTGTTAGAGCAATTTACTGTGTATTAATTAAATCTATGCTAAATGAGTTTTTAAAAAATAATAAATAATAAAGAGAGAGACCTACCTTGAGAGAACTGTCCAGGTTTGCTGAGAGTGCCTTCAACAATGATGTCTTCCCACATCCTGGAGGACCAAGTAGCAGTGTCATTCTGTGATAACATACAACCCAACAAATTAAACCTGTTTGAGTAATTTGTGAATAATGTGAAATGGCAATAATTCAACAATTATTTCACATTATTTGACATGAATTAGTTTTTATAACTAGGCCACATGAGTTCTAAAGAAGAATATAATGCTCCAAATTTTGTCATTTTGTCATCTTCAAGCTGATTAGGCTAGGGTTACAATTACATACCTTCCAGGCTTAATCACACCGCTTACATCATTAACAATCTGTATCTTGGCCACTTCAGATTCCAAACATGGAATCCACCTTGCAAACACCTGCATGCCAAACACGTACTCAATTTAAAACAAAAATACCTCTGATCTAGAGATTATTGTAGAAAATTATATATAATACAATAGATTGAAACTAAAGATTGAATTGATGAGCCACTTTGCTTCTCAGAGAGCACATATAGATTAGTGTGTATATATATATATATATATATATATATATATATATATATATATATAGATTGAGCTAGACTCGGAGGCGATTGTTAAGGTCCTTGGAAGAGATGCGATGACGAATGTTAACTTGGATCCCCTTATCAATGATTGGAGGAAACTCGTTGAGGGATTTGACATGGTATGGCTTTCTCATGTCTGGAGGGAGGGGAATAAATGTGTTGATAAACTGGCCAATATCGGTCAATCTAATGTTTGGGGGACGTCCATTCTTGAGGATCCTCCATATTACCTGTTCGATATCTTACAAGCTGATGCTGGGTGCCTAGACCCGGACAATTACTTAGCGGAGTTTTCGAGTCCTCCAATGTACAACAATATAATAATTATCATTCATTAATTATCAAATAAACATTGCAAATACTTACCATCATCAAACTCTTGAAAGAATTCCAAAGAGTTGGGAGGGGTTTTCCATGAACAACCTCACACTCTGCTTCCACATGTAGATTAGCATATCTCACTTCCACGGAGGGCAACTTTACACCCGCTCTACAACGTAACAATATAATCAACTTAGTAATTAATCCACAACTGAATCTGCCTATACAAATTAAACTATATATGGTGTACAGTCCATTTTGTTTTTTATTGATAATAAAGAAGGCACCTAGGCATCCTACCTACCTATCAATTCTTTTTCGGACTTTCTTCAACAAGCGGAGGTTGTCATGCTCAACGTGTTTAATGAGCTTCTCAATGAACATATGCTTTTCCACACCTCCAAGCCGGGTCACATCAACCACTCGTTTTCCCTGCTTGTTTTCATCATCAAGAACAGCTGATCTCAATCTGTCAAAGGTAGGCAATCTCTCAATTGTTGCCCATTGCGACAAGTAATCCTCATCAATAACATCTTCATTTGTAGTGGAACTCAAAACCGAGTTATTACTTCTGAAACTCAAGTTATGATGATGTCTAAATGAGGATGTCAAGCTTGGTCCAATCTCCGGTAGCTCAGCGCTTATTGATTCAATTTCATTTGAACCCACCAGCTGAGCCATTTTGGGGGCTAATCTGCATTTGTAGCACACAAAACTTAAGAGGGCTAATATTATTTAGTCATACCTACTCTTTGGGTAACACTTGGTGTGAGACCTTCTCACGGGTCTCAATCCGTGAGACGGGCCGTATATTTGCTAAATGGGTCAAATCTTTGGTTAATGGGTCGAATTTTTGCCAAACCCGTATTTAATTTATTGTTTGGCAAAAATTTGTGTCAGACCATCTCACTGTGAGACGGGTCGTGTCGGGTCAATGTAATACTTATTAGCACAAATGTCATACTTATATGCTCAAATGTAATACTAATCGAGAATAAGATTTTTGTTAAACATAATGGTAAATGTAATACTTTTAAGGGAAAATGTAATACTTTTTACATTTTGATTTAAAAGTATTACATTTTTTCTCAAAAGTTATATTTTCCTTATAAGTAAGGGGAACATTACTTATTATGGAATATGTAATACTTTTGATGGAAAATATAATACTTTTAAATCAAAATGAAAAATTATTACTATACATTTTTCTTCAAAAGTATTACTCCGTACATTTTTTTCTTATAAGTGACAAAAATTTTATTCATAGTTAGTACTCGTATTACATTTGAGCATATAATAAGTATGACATTTACACATATAAGTATAACATTTGTATGTTGATTCAACCCGACCTGACCCATCTCACGAATAAGGATCCGTGAGACGGTCTCACACAAGTGTCCCTTATTGTTCTGCTAATTTAAGTTTTTTCTTTTCTTTTCTTCTAATTGTGCTTACACGTCTCTCTTGTGCATTTTTTATGGTTTCTATTGTGATGTTTTGCTTCTTTAATGATCTTCGATCAGCTTGCACTGTCTTAGCATGGTTGTTTTTTTTTGAACTTCTTGGCATGATTGTTACTTATCAGAGGAGTGCAGTGTTTATAACTTAATTTTTAAACTACTTTTTACATAGTTTTGCTTCACNNNATTTCTATATCTTGGATCTATGAGTTTGTGACCCAGACCAACGTCCCCGAGCCACTAGAGTGTAACTGTGTGAGCAACTTAATACTTATCTTGAACATACATGCTTAGCATACACATTTTATTATATATGTTTAAAATTTAGACATTTCACTACAGTATAAAAAAAATTACACACTTTTTTTATAAATTTAAATTTCAAAAGGTAATGTAAGATAGTGACTAGATGCAATTGTTGTTCTAAGTGTTTCCAATAAACTGCGTACGTCTTTAATTACGTACCATATTAAACCATGTCACCTGCACAGAAGACAACCATAACACCATCGATCCCATGCATGTGTAGTAGTTACTTTAAAACCCCTTTCATTATATAATTAAGGGGATCTGAATCCTAGCTCAGAGTGTCTTGAACACAATCCCCTACTACGCCATGCAAACCATGTTTATACCTACGGGGATTCGCGATACACTGGAGACGAAAATTCGGGGTTTCCTATGGAATCAAGGCACTCATCACTTGATCAAATGGGAGACAGTAACGCAACATAGAATTGAAGCCATGGTGGTCTTGGAATTCGCAGATTAAAGGATATGAATTTGGCTTTTCTAGCTAAAATGGGGTTGCTCTTCTGGAAGGGCAGCACCAATCTGGGCAAGGACGATTACTTGTAGCTTATAGCTTATTTTAAGCTACTAATAAGTTATAAGCTTTGTTTGGTAATGTTTCTAAAATAAGCTAGTAGCTTAAAATAAGAGCTTATTTTTTAACGCTATACTAGGTAGCGTTTCAAAATAAGCTAGTAGCTTCCTAACTTTTTTTCCATCTTTAACCTTATTATTTTAAATAAATGACATCATTTACCATTCCCAATTAAAACTTTTTTGACTAAGCCTTTTTGACTTTTTTTCTTCAATATGTTTAGTTGTAATTTAAATTTGACATTTTTGTTTGAACATTGATTTTTGTATGAATTAATTTTATGAATTATAAACATTTTTTTTTACTTTATATGTTTTCAAATATATGTTCTTACCTTATATTTTATTAAAATATATTGATTTCACTATTTTATTTTTAAATATATAAACAAACCTATTTAAATTTTAAACTATTTAAATGTATGAAGATGTCCTTTTTAGTCTTTTTACACTTATCAGCTTATCCAAAAAAGTTAATTTTACCAAACACTTTTAAACATAACAACTAGCTGAACAACTATTCAGATTTCAACTTCGAGCTTATAGCTTTTCAGTTTTCAGCTACTTTTCAGCTTTCAGCTACCTTTTCAGCTAGGTTTGCACATAGCCGTAAATACATGCAAAACAAAAACATCAATTAAGCTTGGTGTGGAGTGGAAGCATGGAGCGTCTAATCTTTGGACGGGATTTTGCACCTTGCAACCATTCTGAAACAAGGAATTAAAAAAGTGGTAAGGTCGGGCCATGATACTCTCTTCCAAATTAAATAAATTTAAAGTTTCAACATAAAATCCGAATTAAATATAATAACAATAATTCCTAAAGTTCAACATATATTAGCCTTAATTCATAAAGTCTGAAATATATTAACAATAATTCGAATAATACTAATTCCTAAAATACACAATAACTTTTAAAATTCGAAATATATTAATCTTCTATTATGCCTAAAATATAAAATAATTTCTTAAAATCCGTAATAAATCAATAATAATTTCTAAAATACACAATAACCCTAAAAAATAAAAATATATAAACAAATATTTCTAAATATATTAAAAAAAAAAGGTTTTAACTCATAAAAATTGAAAAATTAAACAATATTTAAAATTGGTATAAATCTTACAATATAATGTAGTTGCCAAATGGGAGAGCGGCGGCAGCAGGGAATGGCGGCGACAACTCGTAGCAGCAGTAGGGATGGAGAGCAACGACGACCGGTGGCAGTAACGGTGAGGATAGTGGTGGCACAGAAACAGTGGCGTGGTGGCACAGAAACGGTGGTGTCGCTAGTGGGAAGAGAAGAAGAAGAAATGGTCGTTGGTGGCGTCACAGGGCTGTTTTGCGTTGAAGGATAATGAACGTAATTGTGTCTAGATATGATCTGTTGCGGGTTTTTTTTTAAAGCCCTAGCTACGATGTCTATTAAACAATTAACCTGTTACGAAATAATAATACTACGAAAATAATATTTCTAACCTGTTAGGAAATAATACTACGAAAATAATATTTCCGAGAAAATGACAAGCACACGAAAAAGAAAGCCCTACCCAATGATCGTTTGTTAGTACGACATTCGTGCCCGCACATGACACGAGTCAAGTCTTTTCAAGCTCATTTTTATATTTGATTTGCACACCCCCTTGCGTGCGAGAGAAAACCTCTATGCTATACAATTCAATAATCCTTAGAAAGACTCTTATATAAATAGTGGTGCAAACTCACTTCCCAAACCAATGTGGGACAAAAACTTACTTTAAAGCTTTTTCCTCCATTTTTTCAACTCAAATGGGTCAACTTTGAGAACCAATTTCTCACCCATTATTCGTTTTGTGCGTACAATATATCAATCTCTTCGTCTAACTACGAAGAACTCGAATCCACTTTGACCCGATCCAAATCGGAAGTGAACCCACATATATTTGTACTACAAAATAGCCGCTAAAAATGCTATTTTATGCTATTTTTTTCCAACATAACCGATGTCGTAGGTATTTTTTTTTTTTTTTTGAAAAATTCTACGACGTCATATCCTATTTAAAAAAATAATAAATATATGATGTCGTATATAATTTAATTTTATTTTAATTTTGTAAAATAGGATACGACATCAGTTCGACAGTGAACCGACGTCATATATTTTTTATAACTTTTTTTTAAAAAAAAATTTATAACGTCAGTTTTTAAAGACAACCGACATTATAACCTTTTTTTAAACAAATATAATTTTTTTTAATATATTGACATCGTTTATATAAAAATTCGACGTTGTTGATGATTTCTGTAGTAGTGAGATAGAGATGTACATATTAAAGTGCATATGGCGAAAAGTGACAAAATAATACGGAGTACATCATATTTATAGATGTACTAGTTTTATACGCGCATTGCGCGAATGGGTTAATGCCCAATGTTTATATTTAAATAAATATTTGAAAGTATATCAATGCAAGATTATATAGGAGAAGTTTATACATGGGTAATTGAATGTCGAATTTTTTTATTTAAATATCTAACTCAAAGTATATGAATCCAAGATAATATAGAAAATTATATTCATTATAATTATTACTAAAATAAATATTTGCAACCTTGTAAAATCGGTAGTCTAAATATTTGGTCTAAAAATGATAGTCTAAATAAATACTACTTTTAATTTGAATTTTTCTAAGTGTTCTTAATTCTCTTTTGAGTAACATTGTCATTGTCTTCATCTTTACTATTTATTCTCTTCCTTTTTGTTGGTATTGTGTTATTTGCAATTCAGTTATTGTTGGTAGCATAGATTCAGCATTTAAGATTTTATTCTAAGATGGACCCTTGTATTGATAAATTCCTTAAAGGTTTTATGACGAGCTTGCTGCTACTATGATTGAATCTGACTTCAAGGAGAAGGAGGGCTCCAATGTTGCTCAATATCATGGGTCGGTGTTTGACTTGTTGGAAGCAAATAAACCTTGTACCAGTTTACTGGATGCTATAAAATTACAAGAATCGATTGAAAGTCTTACTATGGCATATGATAAGCCGGCCACCCTCTACGCGGCAGCCCCGAAGTTATTTTTTATGTTAATTGATGTTCCGGGTAAACCATCGGCCAAGGCGTTTCTTCAAGGTAGTAAGATCCTTTCGACAACGTCATGCAATGAGATTATGATATAGGAGCTATGAACTTTCCTTTTAGGTGTTCTGTTTGGGATTTATTTGGTTCAACCATTACTATTGAATGAGTTATTGTGGATAAAGAAATCCGTAGTTTAAGAAAAAAGATTAAATAAATTAATAAAAATTTGAAATTTTAAAATATTATGTATTCTAAAGATATTAAAAGGTAGTTTCTCGCTTCAATTTGCTGGGTAATGGGTTATTTGAGTACTTTCATTTTCAATAAATCCCCCAAGTAGTTAATACGATTAGTTTCAAACTATTCTTTTTTATTTTTTTTTCATGGTATTAAAGAAATACATATGTATCATTTTTTGGTGTAATTACTAATTTATTTAATTCAATAAGAGTAAAATAGAGTGATTCCGCTTCAATTTGTTGGGTTATTTGAGTACTCTCTTTGTCAACCAATCCCAAGTAGTTAATATAATTAGCTTCAAATTATTTTAAATTTTTTTCATAGTATTAATAAAAACTTGGTAATTAAATATATAACATTATTTTGTACTATAACTTTGATATTTAATTACAAGATATTGTAAAAATAAGATAATGGACAATGTAATGAATATCAATTGATAAATTTGAATGTAAAGAATCTTTGCATGAGAGAAAATAAAGACAATATAACTAATGAAATTATTTCTCTTATTATTTAATTTAATTTTTTGATAATGAATAATTTTTTCAAATAAAGGTATTGTGGACACATAATTCTAAATTTAAGAAATACATATGTATCAGTTTTTGTTGTAGCTACTAATTTATTTAATTTAATAAGAGTAAAATAGAGTGAGAAACTTAATTATGTCAAATTTGATTGAGATGAGGTTCGAACCTAAGACCTTTCTTATAGAAATTAATGGGTAAGTTAAAAGTTAACGGAATTATCTTAACCATCCATTTGATTAAATAATTTGACCGTCATTTTTTCTGACAATAGTAGATATATACTGCTGGTTAATGAAAGACATATGCAATGAGAAATAGTTTGTCTGAGCCCGGGTTTGAACCGGGGACCTCTAGTGTGTGAGACTAGCGTGATAACCAACTACACCACCCAGACAAGTTGAATATTTGTGGTTAGTTAATCATACAAAAACGATGTTTAATAGTCAAAAATTGCAGTTTAACTGATTTTTTTTTTGTTTCAAAAGACAAGTTAAAATAAACAAATCTATACTATTAATAAAAACAAAATCCTTCATTTTAACTTTCCGCTCAAAACAATCATATACTATTAAGGTTTGCGTAATATTGTAAAATATAATAATACAATTCATATTCACACTACAATTGTATTGGTAATACAATTCTTAATACAATATATTATTTCTTACATTTGAAATTTAACCATGGTTGGTTTAAATTTAATAGTTGATGGACCATATATGAGTGATTAACTTGGACCACAAATAGTAACAATTTGAAAGTTGAAGGACCACGGGTGAGGATCTCATATGATATTATTAACTCTAAAAAAAAATGCTTTACCTTTAAGGTGAATAACTGCGTTGTAGTCCAGAAATATTACGGGACAGTTTTCCGCTTCAGTTTCTTGCGTTATTTGAATACCCTCTTTGTCAACAAATCCTTCTTAATTAGTTAATATGATTGGCTTCAAACTATTTTTTTTTTGTTTTTTTTCATGGTATTAATAAAATACTTGGTAAATAAATATATAACATTATTTTGTATTATAACTTTGATATTTAATTACATGATAGTGTAAAAAGAAGACAATGGATAATGTAGTGAATATAATTAATTAATGAATCTTTGCATTGTAGAAAATAAAGACAATATAACTTATGAAATTATATCTCTCTTTTTTTATTTTTTTATAATGAATAAATTGTTTTTGAACAAATGAACTGTAGACATCTAATTCTAAATTAAAGAAATGCATATGTATTTTTTTTTTTGTAGCAACTAATTTATTTAATTTAATAAGAGTAATAAAGTGAAATACTTACTTTTCATCCACAACAATGAAGTCATTGATTTTTGTCATTTCCATTCGTTATTGAGACAAATTGTTTTGGGAGTTTGTTAATGACAATTGTTACAATTGCTGTTAATAGAGGATGATGATAAATAATTTGAAATATATGGTTACAATAGATATTCTTATAATGATATAGTAAAAATTAACTTACAAATTTCTTTAGAAGTTTTCATGCATTGATACAATTTTAAGAATGATGTGTAAACTTGTTCAATTGGAGCCAGTGAGGTGTCAACATTGTCAATTTCTTGGACAATGGTCCTATCGTTTAGAGACCATGTTTAGTTGTATTATATTTATGATCAACAACTTTGTAATTAGGTCGCGCAAGTCTGGCAGTGATGTAAAAACCATTATCCGATAAAAAAAAATAATAGTACAATATTTGTAAAATAATGTACAATTGTACCATTATAGGAATACAGACAAAAAATATTAATATCATAATGACCTAAATCATTCAATGCAAAAGCATAATTAAAATATTGAGTCTGGTTTAAATAATCAAAAGAAGAATAATTAAATGAAATACTAAACTATTTTAATTTTTTTTTTTAAATGCAAGAACATGATTTTCAAGGTTCCTTATTTGTAATCTTTTATTCTCAACTTTGAATGCTATATATTTAGTGGGGTAATTATTTTACCAAAGTTCATCTTAAATTTTATATCGTATTTTTAATACACTATAACATATTTGTAGTATATATATGTTCAACAATTATGCCAACTCTAATTGGGATGAGATTTGAACCTAAGACATTTCAATGAGTAAGTTAAGAATAATAAATAGTTAACGAAATATTCCGTTATTAAAGTTTATACTAACGGAATGCGGGGTATTTAAGGGAAGAAAATAATATAATTGGACAAACATTTTTTAGTTTCCGGAATGCACAATACATTGTCTAAGCCCAAGTTTGAACTAGGGACCTCCAGTGTGTGAGACTAGCATGATAACCAACTACACCACCCAAACAATTTACCTTTTAAGGTCAAAGTACCTATAAGGTCCCTGTACTGTAATGTTTTGTTCAATTTAGTCCATGTATATTAATTTTGGTCAACGTAATCCCTATACCTTATTAAGATTTAGAACAATTAAGGACAATACTTAACACCGTTTATTTTTTCTGTTAAGTCTGTCCACGTGGCGTTGGAATTGCCATGTCACAATTTTGTGATGTGGCATAAAACTATAAAATTCGGCCCAAAATGAAGCAAAGTTTTGAACCTAAGGCAATTAAAATTGCCTACTCATTGATTTTTTACTTAAAAAAAAAAAGTAAAATAAACCAACATTTGTCATATGGTTTAATATTATTTGCATGGTTTAAATAATAATTCTGAACTTGTTACTCATTTGAACATGATAAATTTTCAATGCATGTGAATATGTGATCGATCAGAGCAGTCTATACATTTTTATTAGCGCAAATTATATCGTGGACCGTAGTCCACAATGCATTGTGGACCGC
>CM008336.1:21663929-21679709 GCA_002525835.2 Ipomoea batatas | reverse complement strand
CCACGATATAAGAACTGTTTTATTAGGTTCAAAATTGGACAGATTGACATAAGCCATGACATAAAAGGAAATGAGTAATTAAGTTGCTTAATTGGATCACTAATTAAGCACCGTAATTACTTCTTTCCTTTTAGGCATATCAACGGATTTCATGGCGTATCCCTTTCACATATATAGTAATTAACTAATGTAGAAAGTAAAACTCATTTTGGAAACATAATTAAGTTACTGCTTTTATATTAAGATTAAGACTAAAACTAAAACAGATCTCTTCTTGAAGATGTTAAATTTTCAATATGTGTGATCATATCAATATATAGATTTTTATTATGTTTAAAAGTGTACATATTTGCATAGTAGTTAACTAAGGTAAAAAAGTAACACACATTTTTACAAACACAATTTGATGAAAATGTCATGTACCGCTTGCTTGTATTCTTAAACTGAAATAATTAAAATAGGTGCTCATTTTGAAGATGTTAAATTTTCAAGACATGTTATCAAATCATTATACTTTTTTTTGTCCTTTTTGGAAACAGTACACACATTTTCAATTATTAGGTTAAAAATTGGACACATTCGCATTGTGGTTAAATAATGTAAAAAAGCAACCCATTTTTTACAAACACATTTTAAAGACGTAAAGCAAAATAGTTAGTGGCTCAATGCAAGCTTACTAAGTACGTTATGCCGCATACCACTTGTATTCTAAATGAAACTGGTACTCATCTTGAAGATGTTAAACTTTCAATACATGTGGTTAATTAAATTGGTACATGACATATATACACATTTTTATTATTAGGTTAAAAAGTGTACACAACTGTATAATAATCAACTAATGTAAAAGGTTATAGATAATTTTAAACTCAGCGGGGTTTAGTATGCAGTATTCGGGAATAGACTAAGGTTTGAAATTTGACAGCAATATGATGATTATGTCATTTAATTTAACCTTATCGGCTGAGTCAGTGAGTTAGGGTGATTTACTACCTTCCCTTATATGCACTGTGGGACTGGGTTGTGGGCCCTTCGAGGTAGGGATTCAATGTTTTGGGACAAAATAATAATTTAAAAAAAAAAAAAATTGAGAACGTAACGGATGAAGGAAAGTGTTTCGGTGCAAAAGTAGTAAGATGTGCCACGTAGCGTTGCTATTCAAAGACTAAAAACTATATATATAGAGAAGCATTGAGCTGAGCTCTCGCAGTAGACGTCTTCAATTCAATTCGCCGGTGTAGTGTTTGCGAAAATCATATCCTCCGGCCGTCGTTTGAGTGAAATGAAAATGGGCGGCGCCAAATTGTCATTCCGGATCAGCTCGGTTATATCGTCCATTATTTTCGTTTACTTTGCGACGGTGTTCGGTTTCATAGAGCGCTGCTTCGGGCTCTGGTCTTCACTGGGAATGCTCAACGCCGTGAGCTTCACCGCCGTTGTGCTTTTGGGTATTTGCAGCTACTCCGTCGCCATGTTCACGGACCCGGGTCGGGTCCCCGCTTCCTACATGCCCTCCCACACTGAACATGACGATACCATCCAGGAGATCAAGCGCAAGGTCTTCTATATATCTTTCTTTTTCTCCCTCCCCTTACTTGCTTTGAGTACGCTTTTCTTCTTGATATGAATGAGCTGGAGTCAAATCATTGAAGTTCTTGATTTTTTGGATCTCATTTGTTTCGTGGATCCTTATTTATTGTTGTATCTGCCTAAGTCTGGGCTAGTATTTTTTGAGTGTTTGGGATCGTCTTTCGAACTTGACCAAATTTCTGTGTCTAAAGTCTAAACAAATTTTCTGCAGCTGTTGAAGTTATGC
The DNA here is from genome assembly GCA_002525835.2 of Ipomoea batatas. Taxonomy (NCBI): domain Eukaryota; kingdom Viridiplantae; phylum Streptophyta; class Magnoliopsida; order Solanales; family Convolvulaceae; genus Ipomoea; species Ipomoea batatas. The sequence goes on along the minus strand of CM008336.1, from coordinate 21,677,893 downwards.
TTGATTAATTATAATTAATGAAATCTTAATTTGTTGGATGAATGCTATCCGTTTATGTATAGTTTGGCCACTTAGAAGCTAATTAAGGCTTCTTGGATTAGTATATTGTATCAAAATCTACATACAGATCAGAGTTAATAAGTCAGTGGTGAAGCTAATTAAGGTAGTCTGATGGTCATTGGTTTTCATGCATGATGCTTTTATGATATATACTCCATAAAGAGAATTTAAAGAAGTATATATGAGTAAGGCAAGAGTGGTGAAAAAGGAAATATTATACATCATATCATAATTGACTCTAAAGGATTGATAGATAGATAGATAGATAGATGCTGATTTCTCTGATTGATCTTATGCAGGGTGGAGATTTGAGATACTGCCAGAAGTGTTCCCTTTATAAGCCTCCACGCACCCATCATTGTCGTATGTGTAACAGATGTGTGTTGCGAATGGTATGACGAACGAATTAATTGTTTTCTTACTTACATCTATCATGCCTTTCTCATAGTCCTAGATATATAATATAATGTCTGAAACTGCTAAGCTATATATACCTGTTGAATTAATTTAAGGATCACCATTGCTTTTGGATGAATAATTGTGTGGGTTATGCAAACTATAAGGCCTTCTTCATCTCCACTGTCTATGCTGTTATTGCATCCACGCATTCCCTGGTATGTTTTTTGTTTTCCTTCAAGTCCTGGTTCTTGTTAAGATAGAGAACAGTGTGTTTTGATTAGCTAATGAAGCATATATGCACAAACATATATATGACTTTAATTTGTTGCTTTTCTTTTCAAGGTTCTGCTTGTTTGTAGCCTAGCAATGGGATCTAAGGGTGACCACACCAATGGAGGCTCTCACATAACTATATATGTAATTTCTGTATGTTCTTTCAATTCTTGATCTCATATATATATGCAGAATATATATATATATATCTTTTGTTACTGTTCTCATTAGTTATTTCCATCATCGATCACCAGATCATTTCAGGTCTGTTAACAGCTTCATCATGCGTATATTTGGCATTTCTCCTGATTTGGCATATCTACCTCATCTCTAGAAACATGACTACAATTGAGGTTCAGTATAGTAGCCTGATATATATATATATATATATATATATATATATATATATATATATGACTCTATTATGTAGAACAAGGTTTCTTATTCTAGCTTAGCTACAACTAAATTGTCTGACAATTGTTCTTTTTTAATTATATTTGATATGATCCTCCATTGGCCAGTGCTTTGAAGGTGTAAGAGCTAAGTCATGTGCTCAAAGAGGGGCTCCTGTCTATTCACATCCATATGATCTTGGCCCACATCAGAATTTTAGAGAGGTAAGACATCAATCATTATATAATGGATCATAGTACACTTAATTAATAAGGTGATCGAACTATTGATATAAGATTTATTTTTAATACAGTGAATGTTCATTTTTTAAGTTTTTTTTTTCTATGTACTAAAGGTTCATTATTTGGTATACTATCAAATAATGACCTTTAGTACACAGAAAATGACCCTTTAGTATATTAAAAATGAGCATTCAATGTATACCATATGCAATATATAGGGTGTACCATATGGATAAATGTTCATTTTTAATATATAAAGGATCTTTTGTGTGTACAAGGTTCATTATTAGGTTGGTCCGTTTTGATAGTATGGGCTGTGGGCCAAGCTCATTAAGCTTCCGTTTTCGCAATCCCTATTTTCAATGACCCTAACCCGCCTCATCGAAAGGTGGGGCAGGTCATCAGTTCACGGGTTTCGACCCACTTTGACACCCTAACTTAGTCCATTGTATAATTTGTCGTAAGATAGGATATTCAGCCTCGATAGGCTCTTTATTGTTTGCAACATATATTATTCTTTTCATCTATCAACTGTTTCATCATTCCTTAGCTTCTTTACTGTAATTTTTCTTAAGTTTACACACTTGTTGTGTTTTTTCTAACCCCATTATTACATATGATGTTGACTGGCAGATACTAGGTCCAAACATACTATGCTGGTTGTGCCCTTACCCTATAACAAGGAAAAACATCCGCTCTGGTCTTCAGTTTCGCACTGCATTTGATAAAATGCCTCGGCCAAGAGCAGCATAATAGAACGAGCTGAGGTTTAGCATATATGATGATAATATGATGATGTGTGTTGTATAAACTCAACTCTTCTATTCCAGATCAGAGAGGACAAGAATTATATATAGAATGTTTTGTATTATATATTATTGCTAATAATGTTTCTAGCTACTTAGCTAGTGTGACTTCTATTGTGTTTTTGTTAAATGTTAAAGTTGGGGATGCATGGTTGGGTTTTACATGCATGGTTAGAAATGTATGTTGATTTCGTATGCATGGTGTACCAAAGAATGAAAAATAAAATTAATAAAAATTAAAATTAAAATAAAAAAGTCAATACATTTACTTTGTCAAATTAAAGCTCAGTCTGTTGTAAGAGATATGAAGGATGCATAATGGTTCTTTTAATTTGCCCCTCCGATCTTCTGTAGCATTTATGTACTGCTAGAAATTAATTAAGTCTGCTTTGCACCATCCGTGGGAGTAGTATATATGGAAATTATAGGGAAAATGTATTGTTGGTTTTATGACTTTTGGGTAGTTATAAAAGGCAGGCCAACACTACTAATATAGGAAATATATATGAATAGAATATAGGTATTGTATTACTCAGAATTGCTTACATCTTCTCTAATGTATAGATGGTCTATTTATACATATTTTGGGCCTAGAGCTCTACAAGGAATAAGAATCCTAAACTGCCTCATATTGGAAGTCATTGTTACATTATAAATAATAAGCCCTAATTCTACTTATATTATAAGTAATAAGTCCAATCCTTATCGAACTCTTCGGTAGCTTGCTCTGTACTAGGTCTCCTTCTTGGGCCTTCTTGATTCAGTTACTCTCTTGGGCCGGTCAATGTGGCCCAGACCTAGTATATTATCCATCATCCAGTCTCCCACTTTCTTGAGATTTCGTGGATGCGAAGTCTCTCGAAATATACTGAGAGATATTCTTAAATCATCTTCTTGTGCTCATCCTCCACTGCGTCAACCTGTAGATACGATATCTAAAATTTCTATTATTTATTTATTTATTTATTATTTTTTTGGAAGTAATCGATGGGCCAATCGGTTTTGATCGACTAGGCAGGCCGACTACCACAGTGGCATATTGATTTTGGCCAACTGCCATCCATTTTTTTTTCTTTTTTTTTTTTCCTTTTATTTTTTGTTTTTATTTTTTTAATGCCTCAAGTTCTTAGTTTTGTGTGTCTCATCTTCCACTGAGCGGTGGGAATACGAGTTGTCCACCCAGTGGTGGGAAGATGAGTTTTCTGCCTCATGGCGGGAATACAAGTCTTCCACTGCCCAGTGAGTATACGTTTCTTCCACACTGGCTAATGGGTATATGTCTTATACCTTCTGGTGGGGATGTGTCTTCCACTACCTAGTGGATGTACGTTTTTTCCACACTGTGGTGGGTATACGTGCCTTCCACTGGCTCATGGGTATACGTTTCTTCCACATTGGCTAATGAGTATTTGTCTTACACCTTCCGGTGGGGATGTGTCATCCACTGCCTAGTGGGTGTACGTTTCTTTCACATTGTGATGGGTATACGTGCCTTCCACTGGCTAATGGGTATACCTCCGATACTGGCTAATGAGTATATGTCTTCCACCTTCTAGTGGGTATATGTCTTCCACCTTGAGGTGGGGATGTGTCTTCCACTGCCTAGTGGGTATACGTTTCTTCCACACTATGGTGGGTATACGTTCCTTCCACTGGCTAATGGGATTTGCAGATTTTCTAGACCTATTCCTAGGCCTTGTTTTCCTAACTACCCCGTGAATTCTTAGACTTTGCCTTAGACCATTTTACTTACTAGACTATTCCTCTAGACCCCTATACTCCACCCTAGACTTCTTACCCTTAACTCCCGATCGTCCCCATACCCATCAATGCCTGACCTTGTCAGGTTTATACTTTCGACCGTCATCTCCGTTTGTTCTACCATAACCTGATTATCACCTTATAGGCGTTCGGGTGTAAATTGTTTGAACTATGTTTCTGAAGATCTTCAGCCGCCAGCCAGGCTGTGGGAAGACCGAATGATCCATGAAAGGTGCGAGAGTGGCTCACGGATACCTCGAACCAATTAACTTTATTGCCGTACTATAATGATCGAAAGTGCATGATAACTGACTATACGAATTTACTTTTTTAATTATAAGTAAAATCTCTTGTGCCGTCTAGAATTCCAGACGCACTCAATTGGTCTTTTTATATCATCTCTAGTAGACTACGGGCTTGTGTTTTCAGTTATGCTCTTCATATTCTTCACCCTCATTGTCTCGCCCCTCACACTCATCGTCTCGCTTATTGGGACCTTCCCGCGGGGGCTCTATTCCTCGATCAATAGAGATGGAGTCCCTGCTTGGGTGTCCGGGTTGCCTTAGCCATTGATTAGGACAAGCAGTTGGTCGCCCTCTTTAGATGATGTCATCGATTTCTTTTCATAGAGTGATGCATTCCTCGGTGGTGTGTCCCAAACGCCTGTGATAACGGCAATATTTAGGCCCCCTATCGGATGGTCACAAGGGAGGTGGTGGCAGCAGGTTCCCTACAGACGTGGGGCGGGGTGGTTGTATCTCATACACTTGATGGGTATTAAGTATGGGGCCTACTGGTTGGTCGGTCTTCTGAGGGTATTTGGTTTGGTTTATCTTTTTGACGGTCGGTCCATTGGATGCATTCCTGCCTCATCACGTGATCGCTTTGCTTCTCGCTCTTGCTTTTGTCGTAAGGCTTCTTAATTACATCTCAGCATATTTGTTGGCTCGCTGGATAGCTCGGGCGTATGTCGCGGGTGTATCCCTTCGTAGGCTGGCGTTTATTGAAATTTTTCAATGTAATTTAATAACTAATTTGACGTTTATTTCTAGTTGTAATGTTGCATACTAGTAACCAATAGGATTGTGACATAGGCTTTTTCAACTCTGAACTCTTCATGTACTATAGTAGTGTATAGATAGATAGAAAGGTAGATCGCAATTTAAGAAATACAATAAGCCAATTGGAAAGATCATAATTATTGAAAAACTTTGTATTGGATGCTATCCACTTAAATTTGTAATAAGATTGATGCTATACAAGAATTAATGGATGCTATCCATTTTCTTTGGGTGGGTTTTTGGGGAATAAGTTTACGTTAGTTATAGCATGAGTTTAGAGATTTTTTCCAAATTATTCTTGAATTTGAACTAGGAGAAATTTTATAAGTTATTTAAGTGTAAATTAATAAAGAAATTGATGGGCTAAAATATTAGTACAAAATCGTTTGGATAACATCTCACACAATGCTAGGTTTACTATTATTAACAAGGGTTTCTATTCAGGTGAAAACATGTCTTTTGGTGTGAACGTATGGTATTTTTTAGATGGTATATTATTATTTTTAGTAGTTTTTATGCAATTTTCTAATTGGATGGTGTAGATTATTAGACCACACATCCTCACTTAAAGTCTTGTTCTCATGGGATTAAGGACATATTATTAAATTTGTAATTGTCTTAGGACAACCATAGCCAAGTTGGTTTGGTTATTGGTTTGGTAACCACAATGTTTGTTACCTAAGTTGGTTTACACCCTTGTTTTCTATGTGGCTATACATGTCCAATTTTGACATCTCTAAATTTTCAATCACCATGAGTTTTAATTTGTGTGAATTCAACTTGAAATTTAGAAATTATTTTGAGAAAGACCTCAATTTATAGTAGGTGTTAGTTATATGGCTACATGATCAACACTAAATTTATTCGATCCCAGGCTTCCCGCTGTTGGTTAAAAATGCATCTGTAAAGTAATAGGAGAAAAAATAAACCCATTGCGTTTTGTCTGAGCCCGGGTTCGAACCGGGGACCTCTAGTGTGTGAGACTAGCGTGATAACCAACTACACCACCCAGACTCGTTGTGCATTCTTTAACTACTTTTCTTTATCTTAGTATTTGGGCTATGGTCTTTATATAGAATGCATAATGCCGCCGCTTACATTATCATTTTACTCCTTCGTTAATTTTTTTTCTTACTATTTTCTTTGTTTGATGTAAGGGAACCCAAAAAAAAAAAAAAAAAAAAAAAACCTCACAAAAACTTTAAGAGAATGAAAAATACTCTAAATCATGTCAGTTAGTTGATGTACTTAATATTGTTGTTTGGTATATATTATATTGTTACATTTTTAATACATTTTACTTCAACTTAAGTACACTCTATGAAATTATTACTTGCACTTTTAATACAATTTATTTGCACTTTAAAATTTGAATTATTTATAAAGATGCACTATATTTTTTTTAAATGTATTTTTGATTTGTTTGATCGGACGCTTGTATATTTTGCTTACAATATTTTTCTCTTTAAGGAGCATTATCTAATTGGATTTTTCAATATTTGATTATTAATTATATTTTTTAATTAGTGGTGGCATTAATAAATTAATGAACACTCATCAATGAATATAAGTCAAGTCAAGAAGAGAATTATAATAGAAGAAAAACAAAAGCAAAAGAAAAGAAAAACATATCACCAAACAGGGCCATGATAGGATTAGAGACTGAGAGAGTAGGCAAATTATATCGTGGACCATTATCATAACTGATAATGTAGTTGTGTTGAATGGATACTGCAGTTGTGTTGAAAAGATACTGCAGTTGTGTTGAAAGGAAACTGCAGTTGCACGGAACAGAGGCCGTTCATCCGTTCCACACAACTGTAGTATGCGTTTAACACAGCTGCAGTATCTTTTTAACACAACTGCAGTATCCGTTCAACAGAACTGCAGTTCCAGATAAATGACACAGCCTCTGTTCCGCACAACTACAGTTCCTTTTCAACATAACTGCAGTATCCTTTCAACACAACTACAATATCCTTTCAACACAACTGCAGTATCAACCATGACCCATGGTCCACAGTATAAGTACTGGAGAGAGTATAGGAATCCCTATTCCCTATATATATCTACACGTACGTGTGTTTGATGTTTGAACTTTGAAGTTTCAGACAGAAAATAAAAGAAGTTAGCTACGGAGTATCATTTTAGGCAAATTTCACACCATAGCTGCTTGCTGCAGAAATCATCCCAATTCCCAAAGGTATTACCTTCTCCTTATTTACTCTCTCTTTTCTAATCGGGATGATTGAGGTAAAGAATTCATAGTTAAATGGGCAGTGGATAGTGGATATTGTCTTTCTCACAGAGTGCGTGATAAATCCCAGCATATATGAAGAGGACAGCTCCAATATTAGTTCACTCTGTATTTATTTGTCATGTAATTTAATTTCTTCTGAGGATTCTTGAATTCTGTTTGCTATTGCCTCACAGGAGACTCTTACTTTCTTTTTAACTTCTCTTAATTTTGTGTTAGGTGAACTTTGACTTTTTGTCATTAAATTCAATTCATTGTTTAAGAACACAAAATTTTGTCTGAAAGATTGCAATAGTATGTTCATGTGAGTTGCATCACCTGTAGTTTTTGCTGCAAGCTAAGGAATATTTGAGTTCTCAAAATCAACTTTGGAAATTAGCTCATTTTAATTTGACAAGGGAAGGTAGGTTGGAAATTATGCATTTTTGAATACTTTTTATGCTTAAGTATTGGCATTATAATTGTTATTCCTTGTCATTTACAGTAACTCTGCTAGGGCTAGGGCTAGGGCTATGGAGGAAAAGGATAAAATTGCCAAAGATATTACTGAAGTATGCACCTTCTGATAATTATTCAGCTCAAACTTTTCTTATGCATTGGTCTTCTGATATTTGTAACTTTGATACTATAGCTAATAGGAAACACGCCACTGGTATACCTCAACAACGTAGTGGAAGGATGTGTAGCTCGTATTGCTGCCAAATTGGAAATGATGGAGCCCTGTTCTAGCGTGAAAGACAGGCAAATCCTCTATTGATTCCTTAAATGCATTTGTTTTTTCTTTAATTTCTCCTTTGTTCTTAAATATTAAAATAAATTTTTAGGTTGATTATCGATCAACTTTTAAATGCTGTTATTAAAGAAGCATTTTTAAATTTGGTTAATAGTCTGAGCAATATTGCTGATTATCATAATGCAGGATAGCATACAGTATGATTAAAGATGCTGAAGATAAGGGTGTGATTACCCCTGGAAAGGTTAGTGAAGTGTAGTATATTACTATTAACTTCCTGTTGGAACATGGCTAAATTTTTCAAGGTAAACTTGTTTTGTTGCCTGAGATTTTAAATGAGAAAACTCACTCGTGCTTTGTAGGTGATTTATCGCTAAGATTGAGTTCAACAAGAAACCAAAATTTTTATCATATAATTTTTGAATGAATGGCGAGGGAAACCTGTAGCCACTACTTATCATATAATTTATAATTTGCTGCATAATATTCCTCTTCACATTCTCAGACTGAAAAACTTGAACTGTTTTCTTCAAATTTGTAAATATGGTTGCTGAAGAGCGTCCTTGTAGAGGTAACCAGCGGCAATACTGGCATTGGTCTTGCATCTATTGCAGCAGCTCGGGGGTATAAACTTATAGTCGTGATGCCACATACATATAGTCTTGAAAGAAGAATTGTTCTTAAAGCTTTTGGAGCTGAACTACATATCACTGACGCAGCCAAGGGTTTAGATGGTGTTCTTGAAAAGGCCCAACAGATAATGGATAGGACCCCAAACAGTTATTTTTTACGTCAGTTTGAGAATCCTGCTAATCCCGAGGTATTCCTATTTTCGGATTCAGGAATTGATTCATAGATGATATAGGAGGCATTCTTCTTATCAGCTATCCATGTGTAGATTCACTATGAAACAACTGGACCAGAGATATGGAAGTCCACTGAAGGGAATGTTCATGCTTTAATTGCTGGGATTGGAACAGGAGGAACAGTCACAGGTGCAGGAAGATTTCTCAAAGAAAAGAATCCAGAAATAAAGGTGGATTTAATTTGTTTTTATCATAAATACCACTTCGGACTTGCTCATTCATCATAGTTTTTTTTTTTTTTTAGTTTTTAATTGCTTTGTATTCCCTTTTCCTCTCAAGCAGGTATACGGTGTAGAGCCAGCTGATAGTGCAATTCTAAATGGAGGAAAGCCAGGTTTGGAGTAATCTTTGATGTCATTCAAAATTTTGGTTTTGGTAAAGTTTTTGTTTTTCATTTAAATCCTTTGCTGAGTTTTTTGTAACAACTGGGATAGACCAATAGAGTGTGGTAAGCTCAAAGTTGCATATCCGATTTTAGGAATTGGAAGGTTTTTTCTCCTACTGTTGAAAAGGTACATAGTCAAATGGAGTAATGAATTTTGTGTCATATTTTGATGTCAAGCCATGTTGTCCTAAAATCAAGCCTATAGTAATTATTGGCTGCATTAGTGAATGATATCAAAAATAAAAACCCCAAGTTTGGTAGGCTTGTAAGCCCATATAAACAGTCCTGTTTTTTTTTTTTCTTCCTCATCTGAGTTTAACATGGGTTATCATATCTACTTATCTTCATCCAGGAAAACATAAAATCCAAGGTATTGGTGCTGGTATTGTTCCTCCGGTTTTGGACGTGAGCATACTTGACGAAGTTGTTACAGTAAGACCCTCCTTATTTTTCAAGCATAAGTTTTTCTTTTAATCACATTTATTAAGAAAGGGAAAAAAAAAACCAGCACGGCCTGGTAGTAGCTAAAGTCAATTAGTCACACAATGAATAAATCTGAATGAATGAAAGTATGCTGTACAGCACATTATGAATCAAAACATTCCTGCTGATCTAAAAACAAAAGATCCTATACATTCTAACATTTCAGCTTGTATTGACTAGTGTACCTTAACCAACCCCATCATCTCTGATATAGGAAGCCCTTCACAAGGCTAGACCTTGGTACCTTTTAGCTCTGCTTTTTGGTCTCGGGTCATATAACAAAATTATGACACCCTTGGGGGGGCATGGTATAGTTCCATATAAGTAGAGGGAAAAAAAAGAATTCCATAAGATTTTCCATGAAAATGTTATTGTGTTCATCAAAACACAATTTAGCTCGACAGGTCTCTACAACTTCCAAGTGAATAATTCCAAAGTCTTCAGGGAGCCAAAAATGGAGCTGGGGTCTTCCTTGGGATCCTTCAATTTGGAATTTTGTGACTATGTTTAGTGTTTGCCTAAATGTTACAAAACAGATTTATACTGTACCAACCAAACTTTAATAAAATTACTATAAATGGGGAACAAAATCAACTCTGAGAAGTCAGTTTAGCTATAGCCAGTTAGGGGGGACCAATGGTACTGCAAGCCATAGTAAACCCATTGGGTCCATCAACAGCCATATGTTGAATTAATTTCCTTAATTAGTTACTTTGACCAAACAGATATTTGTATTCAATGTTAGTAGATTAGTAATGCTAAATTGTAAAGGTGCAGTTTTTTCATACTACAAAGGAAAAGATATCAATCTTTAATTGTAGACTTGGAATATAATGTTGATTGCAATGTTACGTTTTATCATCTGAATTCTGATTTTTCTAAACTGTGTTAGCAAAGTATCATATTTGTAAATTGATTCTTAAAGTGAATAGCAATTAAATCAGATGAAAATATCCATGCATAATCATCTCCTTCTTGAATTGCATTCTACATATTCTATTGCCAGGTAGCTGATCATGTGATTTTGTCTTTGGATATTTTGAATATCCCGCCAAATTTTGCTAACCAATTGATCTTGTCCGGCATTAATTTAGGTGACCAATGAGGAAGCCTTTGAAATGACGAAGCTTCTGTGTCTGAAAGAAGGTTTATTTGTATGTGTATTATGGTGATGCCATCCCTATGATGTAATTTCCCTTTAATTCTTCATTGTTTGATGTACATTGTCATAGACCTGAAAGTTCTCCATTTTCACTCAGGTGGGCATTTCATCAGGGGCAGCAACTGTTGCTGCAATCAAAATTGCACGAAGGCCAGAGAATGCGGGAAAACTTCTTGTTGTAAGTCTGACTCGTTTCATATGCGAAGACACTATGGCCCTGTTTGGTAAATAATCAGCCTATCAGCCAATTTTGGCTTATTTGATCACTATTAGTTGTTTGGTTAATAAGCTTTTTGTAACTCTAAAATACTAAAATTCAAAAGGCTACTCAAAGCAGCCTTTTCAATTAGCTTTTTGAGAAAAAAAATTATACCAAACAGCCAACCCAATCAGCCAACAGCCATTTACCAAGCAGGGCCTATGTTGGGCAGAGGTCGTTAAAGGGCCAAGTCCATCAATTGGTAGCTAGTGGGATTCTTGGGCAGAGGTCAGTAAAGGGCTAAGCCCAGCATCCTAGGCCGTCTATAAGGAAATAAAGTTGATCCTAACAAGTGGTATTAGAGTCGGGTTACGGGTTCGAGTGCAGTTAAGACTGGCCCGAAAATGTGATGGCGGTCTAGATAGTCTCATTGCTCTAGCGAGACTTCTGGTGTGAAGCTAGAAATATAAGTTGCTTCTAAACAATGGTCTCAAGTCTTAGAGTCTAGTTCATTGCCCTATAATCCATCAAAGTGAATCTTGCCTTGTTCAATGAAATGCCACTTGCAGGTCATATTCCCAAGCTTTGGGGAGCGTTATCTCTCCACTGAGCTGTTCGATTCAATACGGGAAGAAGTGGAGAATATGAGGTTCGAGTAAATGTCTATGCGCTGTTGATAAAGAAGGGGAGATTTGCCGGCTACAATGGTCTCTTTAATTCTTTATAGCTTAAAACAAGCTCACTGAGAGTGGTCCACATATGGTTTCTTCTTCAGTATTGGTTTTAAATCCTCAAAACATATGTATATCATTGCTCATCTACTCCACTAATGTTGTTACTATCTGTATCCTAGACTTGGATACCTGAAACATATTATGGATCTTGGAATGTGTAGTCTTGGGATAATTGCCACTACATCCTTTCACCTAGAAGCTTGGTAGAATCAATATCAAGTAAAAGTTTAAGGTAAAGAAAGATGATTCATTGGGCAAGTAGCTCTCCACAACTGAAAAATATATACCTCCAATAGTTACAATGACATTATGGCCGGTTTTTCTCAACATATTTGGTGCTAAGACGATGAGAACAATAACGGAACCACAGAGTAACGATCTACTGCAGATCGGTTTTCGGAGACGAACAAGTGGCTCAACGGTCTCCAAGCTTCGACTTGCTGGTGCCAGAAGCTGCGGCGGCATGGCTCGCTCACATGCGCTCTAATACCATGATGGAATGTGCACGTGTGCACACTGAGGTGAAGAGGAAAGTAGAAATGTTGAATGGAGTATCATTGAAGTGAAAGAAGTCGATCTATTACAGGTTGAATGAAGAACAAGAATTAATTGTTCTATGTGTGTATTACAAGGTTATATAAAGAAGGGAAAATAGGATGAAAGGACTCTAATGACTCTAATTCCCTTCACCACCTTCTTCCTCCAACAGCCGCTGCAGGAACTTCTTGTCGCAACTCCAGGTCCGCCAACACCGCCCACTGCCCGCGACTTCAAGTCGCGACACCCGCAACTTGTTGTCGTCCATGCATTCTTGAGGAGCAGCTATAATCCGTCGCCTGAAGGAGGAGAAGAAGCCGGTCGTCGCCTAGAGCCTAGCCTCGTCATTGTCGTCTTTTCCAAATCTCGATGCCACTATCGATCTCTCATTGCAGCGCCCAAGCTCCTCGCTGTGGATTCAACAACGTCGTCACCAGAATGGAAAAACCAGTGCAACCGGAGAGGGAAAACGTCGATGGAAAACCGGTGAAGAGGGGAAAAATATCGACGGAAGAAAAAATAACAAAAATTTGTTTTTTTTTTTTAAGAAATACAAATTCCTTACTTAATGCCAGAAAAAAAAAAAATTCAGCAATCCAAATATTAAACTTCAATAGTCCAAAAATCATATATGAATATTGATGTATATAAAACAAATTAATGTTGATATAAGCAAAAGGGTCAAATAGGCCCATGTACTACCATTGATTGTTCATCTAGCACCATGAACTAAAATATGGTTAATCTAAGCCATTATACTCTTAATAATTTTTCATCTAGCATTTTTAGCCTATTTTTCATTTAGAGGCACACTAACCACTAAGTGTGCCTCTATTAGTGTGCCTCTAAATGAGAGTCGCAGAGATGTCATGGATTTTGGTGAAAGTATTTAACGTGTTTGGTAGTTGGGTGTTCTCATTAATGAGGTATTCCACCTATCAACTAAACACTAACAATCACTTTTATACTCATTTCTTATGCTTAAACCCACAAATCAAACATACCCCAAATATGTTATTAGCTAATAAAGCACATCTTCGCTTCAAAGTGTTCAAACCTAATTCAAGATATCTATGGTGGCACCTGGCAAGCAGTGAAAACTTGGTCCAGTGCCCAGACAAAGTCTAACATGTTATAAATCATTTCAACAAGCATTTAATAATTTGTAATTTATAGGGATTAGGAATATTAATATTTTATATTTTAAAATTCCCATAATTATATTTCTATTGTAATCCTATTTCAAATATTCTATTTTATATTTTCAAATTCCTATGTTTTTCATATAATGGCATGCTTAAATCGACAATGACTTTCGAGCATAATTTTAGACCATACATCGCACGAGTAAAAATAAATCAATTATTATTATTTTTCAAATTTAAGCGTATTTAAAAAATAAATTATTTCAGTAATTTAATTATATATTTCAGAATATATATATTTCAGTAATTTTTTTTTTTTTGAATACAACTGACCCTATTACATTGTAGTATCTGTTCATCTATACTTTTCTCGACCTGTTGAAGCACAAAGAGTCAATTTCGATATCTCCTCCACTGAGGCTCGAACTCATGACCTTTCAATTGAGGGAGGCCACTACATGCCATTAT
>CM008336.1:21645538-21661453 GCA_002525835.2 Ipomoea batatas | reverse complement strand
GATGGTAGGCAGCCACGTCCGACGGCTGTTACATCGTCTTCTTTCCATAACTGGGTTTCTTCCCTTTCCTAACCTAATCCCTCTCATTTTTCTTCATTCACCCTAACTTCTCAAATCTCCCCCTTTCTTTTCTTCTCCCTTTGGAACCCTATCTAACCCCCCTTTTTATGCAGATTCTAATTCACCCCCATTGCTTTCTCTCTGCAAACGCACGCCGATTTTAGCCCCTCCCAATTCCGCCCTTCGTAACTTCCCATCCCAGACACTCAAAGGTACTATCTTTTTCCGCTCCCCCCTTTTGTTTTTTTCTGAGAATTCTGAGGGTTTATGTGGTTGGTTTTGTGGGTTTTTAATTAATTGGGTTAAGGGTTGAGTTTTTGCTGTTGATGGGTGTAGAAGTTGGATTAATCTTTCTAATTCTTGTTTTGCTTAGTTGTTTCTTTTTGATAATGTTCGTGATTCGTGTATTTGGTGGCTGAATAAATTGCGTGCCGGATGGAGTTTGAAATTGTTTTTGTTTTTTTTTTTTTTTTGGTTTGTAAATCAATTATCAATGGAGGTTTATATGTTTGAATTGCTTTACTGGGTGATTTTCAGTTTGTAGAGAATCCACTTTAAGAATGAGAACAAGGGTTCTTTAGATCTAGACAAACACTTTTAGATTACCTAAACTCTGAAAATACTCCATGTATTGTCTAATGAGGATGGGCATCCAGTAAAGATAAACATTTTAGGCTGTTTCTATGATTTTCATTCTACATAGAAGTCCTTGCTTGTGTATTTAGTAGACTGCTGTTGGAATTCAGTTCCTTGGAGGTTTTCTTTTTATTTTATTTTATTTTATTTTTTATTTCATTATCTCTGCCATTGCATAGTTCTAGTTATTTGGGGTTTGAGTTAATACCATTGGGGTCCTTCGAGTATAGTTGCACCGCCACATTTATTCCTAAAGTTCTAATTGGTCCTTCAGCTTTTAAATTTAACCAGTTGTGGTCCTTCCCTTAGTTTAAGTAAGGGCAAAGTTAGGAACATGTTAAAGACTTTGAAAGTTGAAGGACCAAGGGTGGTTAACTTGAAAGTTGAAGAACTATGGGTTGCTAAATTTGAAACTTGAAGGACCACAAGTGGTTAAATTAAAAGTTTAGGACTAAACGTGGGCACATGCCACTATACTCGGAGGACCCCAACTGGTATTGTCAAATTTGTTTTGATTTAGGGTCTTATTAGTTATTATAGGGAAGATATATATAGTTTTGTTGTTTATGCATGATGGGGCATTTACTCTTAATTTTGTTGTTGTTGAAAAATGTACTAGGTCATGGCTGGGAAGCGAGTTATAGCCATATGCCAGTCGGGTGGTGAGTTTGAGGCTGATAAGGATGGGTTACTCTCCTATAAAGGCGGAGATGCTCATGCTATGGAAATTGATGACCAAATGAATTATGAAGATTTCAAGACGGAGGTAGCTGAGATGTTTAGCTGTAGTCTCACTACCATGTCTATTAAATATTTCCTCCCTGGCAATAGGAAGACTCTTATCACCATCTCCAATGAAAAGGACCTTAAGCGTATGATCAAATTCCACTGTGCATCTGAGTCTGCCGAGATATATGTTATGGCTGAAGAACCGGTTGCTCTTGATGTGTCCAACATGCCAGCCAGTAGGTTGTTTTCTTACTGTCTAGTGATGCACAGCACATCTTTATCCCTTTCACAGATAAAATATGTTTGGGGCCTTATCTTGCAGGTCAAGCCGGACAACTTTGTCAGAATCTGGCGTTCCAGTTGATGCTCCACCGAGCGTTACAGAGGATATTGTGGATGACCCTGACCAACCTGTCCTTCTGCTCGATGATGCCTTTGATATCGTTGGTGACACGAGCACCGCTGATGCTCAAATGGAGATGTCTGCTGAAATGCCTGTCCCCGTTTCTTTTGCTGTTAACTACAACGAGAAGAACGCGAAAGCTGCTCAGCAATGGCAGAACAGTATTACGGGCGTGGGCCAAAGGTTCAATACTGTACATGAATTCAGGGAAACACTGCGCAAATTTGCAATCGCCAACCAATTTGCTTTCAAGTACAAGAAGAATGACAGCCATCGTGTGACTGTAAAATGCAAAGCAGATGGGTGCCCATGGCGAATTCATGCATCAAGGTTGTCAACCACTCAACTAATTTGTATTAAGAAAATGAATCCTACCCATACATGTGAAGGAGCTGTTGTTACAACGGGTTATCAGGCAACAAGAAGTTGGGTGGCAAGTATTGTAAAGGAGAAGCTTAGGGTTTTCCCTAATTACAAGCCTAAGGACATCGTCAATGACATCAAACAGGAATACGGGATCCAACTAAACTACTTCCAGGCATGGCGTGGTAAAGAGATTGCCAAGGAGCAGCTTCAAGGCTCATACAAGGAGGCATATAGTCAGTTGCCACTCTTCTGTGAAAAGATCATGGAGACGAACCCTGGCAGTCTTGCAACATTCACGACTAAAGAGGACTCGAGTTTTCATCGACTCTTTGTGTCGTTCCATGCTTCATTGTATGGCTTTGAACAAGGCTGCAGGCCTCTGCTTTTCCTCGACGGTATATTTTTGAAGTCAAAATATCAAGGCAATCTTTTGGTAGCAACAGCTGCTGATGGGAACGATAGTGCTTTCCCCGTAGCTTTTGCTGTAGTGGACACAGAATCTGATGATAATTGGCATTGGTTCCTACTCCAACTGAAAACCGCACTGTCTATGTGTCGTGGTATTACTTTTGTGGCCGATAGAGAAAAGGGGCTAAAGAAGTCCATTGCTGACATATTTCAGAATGAAGATGTCTTCCATGGATACTGTATTCGCTACTTGTCTGAACAGCTAATTAGAGATTTAAAAGGACAGTTTTCCCATGAAGTTAAGCGTCTGTTAGTTGATGATTTTTATACTGCTGCTTATGCCGCTAAACCCGACAGCTTCCAGACGTGCGTTGAAAGCATCAAAGGTATTTCACCCGAGGCTTATAACTGGGTTATGCAAAGCGAGCCTGTTCACTGGGCAAATGCGTTCTTTCCCGGGACACGATATAACCACATGGCTTCAAACTTTGGCGAGATTTTCTATAACTGGGTAGCAGATGCACATGAATTGCCAATCACCCAGATGGTCGATGCTATACGTGGCAAAATCATGGATTTGATATATAGCAGGCGGACAGAGTCGAACCAGTGGATGACAAGGCTAACGCCATGTATGGAGGAAAAGCTAGAGAAGGAAAGCCTTAAAGTCCGGTCTCTTCAAGTGTTGATGTCGCCTCGTAATAAGTTTGAAGTGCACGGGGAAACGGTGGAATATGTTGACGTTGATCACTGCGATTGCAGTTGTCGAGGATGGCAGCTCTCGGGCTTACCTTGCTGTCACGCTATGGCCGTCATTAGTTGTCTTGGCCGCGATCCATACAGCTATTGCGCTAGATACTTCACAACAGATAGTTACAGGTTGACTTATTCGGAATCAGTGCACCCGATTCCAAGTTTAGATAGCCTTACACATAACAACGCTTCTTCACAAACTGTTGTAACCGTAACCCCTCCTCCAACTCGTCGCCCACCAGGTCGGCCTACTACTAAGAACTTAGGCCCGAACGAAAGGCGCCAAGTTCAATGCAGTAGATGCAAGGGCATTGGCCACAACAAGTCGTCTTGCAAAGAAGGCGTGCTGGAGAGCTAGCCTAGTTTATGTAGAGGTATGTAGTAGTCGAGAACTTTCTAGATGCATGAGCCATAATTGCGTATATCTATTTGTATATGCGAATGGAGCAAGATTGATTCTATATTATAACTTATTATAAGAGAGACTGATTTGTTTCCATAGATTGCCAATTCATTTGCCCTATTCTTCTTCTTCTACATCTGCCTCTTCTTGAAGAATTTCTATAGATTGCAAAACCTGATGTTTAGGGACCAGCTATGCTTGCCTGCCTGTTTGGTTAGTTTTAACTCAACTTTTATAATGCAGAGAGATTACAATTTCTATTCAAGTTTGGATGTTGAAATAATGTTTTCTCAGATTAAACTTGGTTTGGATACTGATACTGATATGAAGTGCCCCATCTGAACTCAAATTTAAGACTGACTGAGGGTGCCCTTGTTTTGTCAAGTTTTGTAGGAAAATAGATTTTTAGGGAAAATGACACTTGATTTTCCTGAATGATATTTTTATAGCATTTTTTCTCCCTGAATTATGTATGTATCCACATTTAGTGCTTCAATTATTTTGGAAATGGCGATTTTTCTCCCTCCATATTAAATAGGTGTTTGAACCCTTAAAAATAAGGGTAAAATAGGTATTTCAAGTCACTTTCGTTGTCCAACAAATTATTGCTTACATGTGAAATTAGAATAAATGCAAAAAAGAACTGACACCGTTTGCAAATATTGTGATTATAATTTTACTAATGGAATGAAGACTTAAACACTATTTGTGTTTACAATTATAATATTTGTAAATGGTATTTGTTCTTTTTTCACGTTTATTATAATTTTTATATATATAAACAATAATTTGTTGGAGAAAAAATTATACATTTTGCCTTATCTGAATCTGACATAATATTCTATGTAATGAACACATTCAAATCACTCAATCTTATTTCAATCTTTCAGCCAATCAAGAATACAGGTTGAAAACAATGACCTATCATATCAATCTACACAAAATACATATAATAAAAACCAGAATTTCAGAAAGAAAAATAACCATTTGAATATAAAACCCAGAATCCCAGATTAAGATCTCCATTGCCTTGCCTTCTCAAACCCATTCTTGCAATACCTGTAATCCTCAAAAGCCTGTTGAATTTCTGCTTGTGTGTTCATCACAAAAGGCCCATATTGCACAACTGGTTCATTCAGTGGCTGCCCACCTATCAGAACAAATCTCAGTGGCTTTGAAGACTGGTTCCACACACTTAAACCCTCCCCACCACCCAAAACCAAGCAGTGGTGAGCCAATACGGGTGGCGAATTCAGGCCACCAAAAACCCCTTCTCCTTCGATAATGTACACAAACGCATTCCAAGATTCTGGGATGGGTTGATGGTGTTGAGCCATCGGTTTTAGTGTGAAATCGAGGAACATCGAGGGAGTCCTTGTGTAGACCGGAGATTGAACACCCATTGCTTCTCCTGCTATAACTTTCACTTGTGTCCCATCCCTTTCTGCCCTAGGAATGTCCTTGTCCAGCAATTCTTGATACCTTGGCTCAATCCTAGGAAATTGTTTCAGACACACAAGAAGTTAGAAGCAAATTGTGCTTAGGAAACATAATAATGTTTGGCTGATGATATCTAATGTTAAACAAACAATAATGTTTTGTTGGGCGTATCGAGGCTGGTAAGGGCCAAGTCTAACACCATGTGGTTAGGGGGATTGTTGGACGGAGACCGGTGAAGGGTCAAGTCCAGAACCCTGACTCTTGAAATGGGTGATGATATAATATAAGGAAATAAAGTTGCGTCTTCGCTACTTGATCCTAACAGGTTCAGATCTTTCAAAAACTCTTTTTGTCAACTCATATGAGCAATTAACCAATCATGCACCATAATGCAATTTACTGATATGATGATGTCTTACATTTTGTTCTTGGAGGAGAGATTTATCCAGAGTTGCAACCCCTTATTTGCACCTTCTTTTGCAGGCATTTCTGAGTGCATTATACCTCTTCCTGCTGTCATCCACTGAATCAATCCAGAAACCACAATTTTTTTTAATTATATATATAATTGATTACATATCCTTTTTCTTCTCAAACAAATGATTGAAAACCTGTCAACACTCAATGACCTACCTGCACATCACCAGCTCCAATTGTACCCTTGTGCCCAGCAAAATCTTGATGAGTAAAAGCTCCCTAATTAAGCAAGATAGAAATTCAGTCACTTTTGGGGTTTTGTATCTATTTTGAACCAACCAACCACAAGGTTACAAGTTCGACTCCTAGCAGAGTGGCTTATTGGCCTTTTCGGTTTGAGCTAGTCAGCTATAGGCAACCTAGGCTGGTTTACCTTATTGTGTTGTCTTTTAGTAGCTAAGATTTTTAGTAGCTAAGATTATAAGACAGGGTTTGTTTCTCAAAAAAAAAAAAATAAGACAGGGTTTGTTTCTCAAAAAAAAAAAAATAAGACAGGGTTTGCCCAGTGCACACTTTTAGACAGTGGCCGTGTGTTTCTCTAATTAATAATAATAATTGGAACAAAGAGAGTAGTTAACAATTTAACATACCTCCAACATATATGTTACAGTCTCAAAACCTCTATGTGGATGATCAGGAAATCCAGCAGGTGGGGACACTGTTACATCAAACAGGGTACAATCTCATTATCTTTGCACTCAAGAATTTAACAAGAATTCAAGATTGCAAATAAACCCAAGAATAATTTCGTGGAAATTGAATGAATCAATCAGTCACCTTCAAATTCATCCAACATGAGAAATGGGTCAAGGTTCTTCAATTCAGGCCTGAAAAATCAGACCCACAGCCAAATCAATACACACAAGAAATTGCAAAATCTGCAGAATCCCAAATCTTGGAAATGAAAAAAACAGATAATCTGGAAATGAAAAGAACTGGAATACATACCTTCCAATGCTTCTCCTGACAAGAGCACCATCACCCTCACTTTGGGGATTAGCCAAAACCCTTTTAACAATTGATCTTGGGCGATTAAACCCAGACAACAAAGAATTATCAGACATGGTATTTCTGATCGAGTGATGACAGTAATTAGCAGCTGATGAGTTTGGTATTGCTTTGGTTTTTGTTGTCTGATAAAGACCCAGAAAACTTTTAGATATGGCTTTCATGTATTGATGTTGTGTTGTGTGCCAGTATGCATTCAAAAATCTGGTATTTATTAATTTTTATAGGTGTGCGGTTTGAATAGATTCTAGAGGTTTCAAATGTGAAAGGATGTGAAAGAATGAATATCTTTCAATCAATCTGTGATTGTTCTCAATTGACGTCTTGAGATTTCGCTGATCTCAAGCTCATGTCAGCATGACAAGTGCCGGCCGGCTGGCGCACCTATGACGTGGCATTTAACGGATGATGACATCATTAATACGAAACTTTTCACTTTTGTTAAGACCATCCTTATCAATGATTTTTTGTTGATTTATTGTATGACATGTAAGTATATAAATCGATAATTCAAAGTATATAAATGCAAGATAATAAATGAAACGTTAATCATAATTGTTAGTAATTGCAATTTTGTAAAAACGCTAATCAAAATGCTTAGTATAAAAATGATAGTATAGATAAATACTATTTTTGGTAATAAAAATGTATACATTTAAATCGTATTAATAAAGAAATACGATTACCTTTAAAGTGAACAACTGTGATGCAGTCCAAAAAATATTAGGAGATAGTTTTCCGCTTCAATTTATGAGTTATATGAATATTTTCTTTTTCAGCAAATCATCCCTAAGTAGTTAGTATGATTGGCTTCAAATTATTTTTTAAAATTTTTTTTCTATGTTATTAATAGAATACTTAGTAAATAAATATATAACATTATTTTGTCTTATAATTAACTTTGATACAGAGTATTTAATTACAACATAGTGTAAAATGAAGACAATGAATAATGTAGTGAATATAATTAATTAATTAATAAATTTGAATGTAAAGAATCTTTGCATTGTACGTAGAAAATAAAGACAATATAACTAAGGAAATTACATTTCTTTTTTAATTTTTTGATAATGAATAATTTTTATTATAAAAATAGAGACAATATAACTAATGAAATTATATCTCTTTTTAAAAATTGAGCAACTTATAGATAGACTTAGGCTACTTTTAATCCTCAATTTAGGTGTATGTTACTTTTAGTCCTCAACACACACACACATATGACTTTTATACCAAAAATCAATACTTTAAAGAGTATTAGTGTAAATATTTTTATTAATTGAAATTAAAAAATTAGAAATAGCATAGAAAATATTAGTGTAATAAATAATTTGTCATTAATATCCTACTTACAATTCACGCACCGCATCCCCGCTGCTATATATATATTTTGGTAGCCTAATGAAATTAAGCAACATTAAGTATTTTAATATATACAAAATGGTATCTTTTCGTTTTCTCTCAAATACTTCTACTAATCAGTGATATAAGCCCGTGCGAACAAATGGTATCTTTTCTTAATATCGCATTAGGTAATTTATTATAGTTAAACTAATACCATTCCCTAATATAACATTAAGCAGCTAATTCATTAAAGCGTAAAAAGGTAACTTTCAAAGTTTTAGTACATAGTTTTAACTATATAATGCACAACTTAGTACACCCCCTTTAGTAAGCTGTGACCAATAAGCATTCTATCTTTAATAATTTGTTCAAAATCAATAGAAATTTCAATGGCAAACTGATAAACAAAACACAGTGTAAACAGAAAGAAGAATGGAAGAAGGTCTGTCTTTCATTGCTTAACCAGGCACGATTATATACATATTAACATCCTAAAAAGAAGGAAACCCAAAGGTAATATATAACAAGGAAATATTACCAGCTAAATATAAAAAAGAATATTACCTAAACAAAAAAATATTTACTAAATATATGTGCATGGAAATATTCTTCACAATATTCTCTAATACCCCCCCTCAAGTTGGTGCATGCAAATTTTGTATGCCCAGCTTGTCCACCAAGAATTTAAACTGCTTCTGCCCCAACGCCTTGGTGAATATGTCAGCAAGTTGCAATGTTGTTGAAACATAGGAGGGAGAAATAGTATTCTTCATAATCTCGTCTCTTACAAAGTGACAATCGACCTCTATGTGTTTCGTACGCTCATGAAACACAGGATTATTTGCCATATGTAACGCTGCTTGACTGTCACAATAAAGTTTCATGGGTTGAGAATGTGAAACATCCAAACTAGACAAAATCCCTCGCAACCATTTTAACTCACAAACTGTCATAGCCATGGACCTGTACTCAGCTTCAGCAGAAGATCGAGAGACTATTTGTTGCTTTTTGGTCTTCCACGAAATCGGAGATGTACCCAAGAACACTACCCATCCTGTAAGAGATCGACGTGTGATGGGGCAGCTTGCCCAATCTGCATCACACCAGCCATACAACCGTAAGTCATTATCTGCCCGCAAGAGAACACCTTGTCCTGGACTACCTTTCAAGTAGCGCACAACTCTCAAAGCTGCATCCCAATGTTCATTTCGTGGTTGTTGCATAAATTGTGATAAAACATGAACAGAATATGCAATCTCAGGGCGAGTGAAACATAGATAAATTAGCCGACCAACCAAACGACGGTAAGGTTCTGGATCCTCCAGCAACCTTCCATTCGCTAATGAGAGTTTCTGATTTTGTTCATTTCGTCCTAATTGTTCCCCAAACTCTGTGTCATCTGCAACATCATTTGCACCCCCCCCCCCTTGCTTCTAAACTCTCATTCTCAACTTCTTCATGCACTATTTCTGCTTGCTGTAAATCTTGGTTTGTGTGTGGCTCACATTCATTTTCAGACTCACAGTCATTTTCAGATTCATCCACATTTAACTCTTCATGCATGGCAGTGTTCTCTCCATTATTTCCTTCAAGAACGCTAAGACCAAAAAGAAATTCTCCTTCACAGAAATTTACATCGCGTGATATAAAATATTCCTTTGTTTCTATATCATACACTTTCCACCCTTTCTTTCCGTACGGATAACCCACAAAAATACATTTTCTACTTCGGCTAGCAAACTTATCTCCCTTCGATTTTTGGTTATAAGCATAACACAACGAACCAAACACCCGCAAGTGATCATAGTGTGGAGGTTCTCCGTACAAAGCTTCATAAGGAGTCTTTCCATTCAAAAGTGGAGTTGGCGTTCTATTTATCAAGTAACAAGCAGTTAACACACATTCTCCCCAAAAATCAATGGGCAAACTTGCTTGAAATCGTAAAGCACGAGCAACATTCAGGATGTGCCGGTGCTTCCTTTCAACTCTTCCATTTTGCTGAGGTGTTCCTGTGCAAGAACTTTGAAAAATAATTCCATGTTCCAAAAAAATATTGTTTCAAACAAACAACCTCAGTTCCATTGTCACTTCGTACTATCTTAATCTGTTTATTAAATTGCCTTTCTACCATAGAAAAAAAATTGAGTAACACACGAGACACTTCCTTTTTATCCACTAGCAAGAATATCCAAACAGCACGAGAATAATCATCAACTATCGTTAAAAAATAAGAGGCACCACAAGAAGATTTAGCTTTGTAAGGCCCCCACAAATCACAATGTATAAGATCAAACATATTGGTTGCTTTATTATTACTCAAAGGAAATTGGTCTCTTGTTTGCTTAGCTCGTTGACATACATCGCATACCTTGTGCAACAAATTATTTCCATCACTAATATCAACTACGGGTACTAACTTTGTAACCTTTAGGGAAGGATGCCCCAAACGTTTATGCCATAACTCCAATGAGCCTCCACTATCGACTTTTGATACCCTTATGCTCGGTATTTTTCGGAAATAATAGAGCCCATTTCTCCGTTCACCCGCTCCAATCAGCATCCTCGAAGTGCGGTCCTGTATCACACACAAATCCTTAGTAAATTGAGCAATACAATTAGAGTCATCAATCAATTGTGACACAGAAATTAAATTGCAGTTCAACTCAGGTACATATAGCACATTATGCATTTTCAATCTTTCATCAAGATTCACCAGACCCTTCTTAGTTGCAACGGTACTACGTCCGTCTGGCAACCCCACAGGACACCCTGTCATATTGCTCACATTGTGCAAAATATTCACATTGCCCGTCATGTGATTGGATGCCCCTGTATCAATGATCCACGTATCATCTTTACCTGTCATTGTCTCATTCAATCCACCTTTACATGCGTTCAAAGCTGCCAAAAGAGTCTGCCATTGTTCATTGTTCAGTCCGGTAATCCTGTTATTTTTTTCCACCACCTCGGGATTGACTTCCTGATCATTACTTGCAGAGGTGTGCATAGCATTAGCCCGAACACCGCCTCCTCTCCCACGCCCGGCATATGCTCGTTGTGTTGCTTTGCCTCGTCCCCCACTTTTTCCTTCTCCTCTTGGCCTATCACCCCACCAATCAGGGTACCCAATTACCTGAAAACAAGTCGAAGCTTCATGCCCTGTCCTTTTACAAATAGAGCAGGTTACAGTCCTCTCCATCATATCTCCTTTTCCTTTAAATTTATTTCCTGTTTGCACATGCAACCCAATCGGTTCTCCTCGTTCTTCACTCACTCGCGCCATAGATTTAACCTTCTCATCGCGTATCACAATTCCATATGCTTTGTTTAGACTAGGGAGTGGTTCCGCCGCTAGGATATTTGAACGCACAGTACCGTACGTGATTTCATCCAACCCCATTAAAAATTGATGTAACTTCTCCTCCTCCCTGCGCTTATCAAGTTTTGTTGAGATGTTGCATTTGCATCCTCCACACTCACATACAGGGATCTGTTCATAGCTAGCCAAGTCATCCCACAACCCCTTCAACTTTCCAAAGTACCCGGCTATGGTCAATCCATGTTGTTTGCACTCGCTCAGCTCGGTCTTTATTTGATGTATTCGCGGTCCATTCGGGACCGAGAATCGTTCTTTGATGTCATTCCATAGGTCTTTCGCATCTTCCATATGCGATATTGTAGACCTCAGTTCCGGTTCGATCGTGTTCCGAATCCATGATACAAGCATGGACTGCACAGTCCACCAATCCTCATACTCGATGGATTCTGGTTTTGGTTCTAAAATCGTTCCCTCCACGAAACCCCATTTGCGGCGAGCTCGTAGGGAGGTTTTCATCGCCCGTGCCCATTCATCATAATTTTCGTCACCTCGCAGTCGAACTTGCGTGATAACATTCCCTGGGTTGTCATTCGAGTTCAACTCATAAGGAGAGACAACCCTTTTCAATGGCTCTGTTTTCTTTATTTCACCCTCTCCATTCTCTGTGTTTGAACCTAGCTCTGATACCATGATAAACAAAACACAGTGTAAACAGAAAGAAGAATGGAAGAAGGTCTGTCTTTCATTGCTTAACCAGGCACGATTATATACATATTAACATCCTAAAAAGAAGGAAACCCAAAGGTAATATATAACAAGGAAATATTACCAGCTAAATATAAAAAAGAATATTACCTAAACAAAAAAATATTTACTAAATATATGTGCATGGAAATATTCTTCACAATATTCTCTAATACAAACCAGAGGGCGACATGGACATGGGATGAAGAGAGGATGTTTCAGATTGCTCTATCAACCTATGTAGAAGGAACACGTAATAGATGGAAAAAGATTGCAGAGTTAATTCCTGGAAAATCAGCCAAGGATGTGGAAGAATATTATCCTATTTTGAAGGCCAATATAGAATCCATGGAAAGTAGCTTTACTCGGTTGCAAACCAACACAAATAATGCACCTTCGTCTTCGCAACGTAGAGAAGAGAATGAAGAAGTGGGCTCAGTTTGGGATTTGGATGAATTGGTTTCATGCTCCCAGGTTTATCAAGTTTTAAATAAAAACTAATACTCCCTAATAATATAGTATTACACTATTTTCTAGTTTATTTACAATAGTCCTACGCATTATTATAACTTTTTAGTTTAGTTTAGTTCTAATTATAGGAAAGTTATGGGAGTTTATTTGTAATGTTTCTTATATTTAATGCATTGATTTTTATTATTCGAAACAATATTTTTACATAAAATATTATTGCAATTTAGGTAATATGCATAATTAATTATGAGTACCTTGTGCCAAATGGCATGTAGTGGCCTCCCTCAAATGAAAGGTCATGAGTTCGAGCCTCAGTGGATGAGATATCGAAATTGACTCTTTGTGCTTCAACAGGTTGAGAAAAGTATAGATGAACAGATACTACAATGTAATAGGGTCAGTTGTATTAAAAAAAAAATTATGAGTATAATTTATTTTTAAATGATGTTATAAGATAAAATCTTAAAGCAAAAGTTATCAATAATAATAATACTTCGTATATACTTTTCCAAATTAAACTTCTATGGTAATGCTCTTTAAAATGGTTATTTTTAATTTAGTATTCTTTGCACATTAGTTTTATAAGTTTAATTATCATTGATATTAGTCATATTACCACAGCGAAACATATGTGGTTCGGGTGATGAAATAGTAAATAATAATACGTATAATCAAACGGAAAAAGGCAAAAACTTTTGTGAGACCGTCTTACCATGAGACTAGTCGGGTCGGGTCAAGATGTAAATGTAACACTTATTTGCACAAATGTCATACTTATATGCTCAAATGTAATACTAATATGGAATAAAATTTTTGTTACGTATAAGGGTAATGTAATACTTTTAAGGGAAAATACAATACTTTTACATTTCGATTTAAAAGTATTACATTTTTCCTCAAAAGTATTATATTTGTCTTTACAAGTAAGGGGCACTTGTCAACATTTCTTATTATGAAAAATGTATTACTTTTTCTCTTATAAGTAACAAAAATTGTATTCTTGATTAGTGTTATATTTGAGCATATAACTTATAGTATGACATTTGCATATATAAGTATGACATTTGCATGGTGCTTTAATCCGACCCGACCCGTCTCACGAACAAGGATCCGTGAGACGGTCTCACACAAATAGTTGTCAAATACCTTGTGATTTGACAGCATCATTGTTGCCTTTCATAACGATAATTTGATGAGCAGGTACTATAGTTTGGTTAGAGTGTGCCCAAAAAAATTATTTTTTTCTATTTGGCTCATTTTAAAAAAAAACATAAATCTATTACAATATCTTTATAAAATATTAATTATTTTAATGATGATAATAATTATTATTCATATTTAAATAAATATAAATAAATTTTAATAATTATAATAAAATGCTGTAAATAAATTATTTAAATTTCTAAAGTATTACATTAATAACAGACATACATTCTTTCAAAAAAAAAATAGACATACATAAATTGAAAAAATATAATAGTTATGAACTAATGAAAATGAAGAAAAAAAACTTAATTTTTTTGAATGTGAGGTCGGGATGGATCAAGATTTTTATTGTTTGGCTTGGCCGGCATAGCTCGACTCATATTTAATTAAGTATTGATAAATGTAATAACTCTGAACTAAAGAAATTGAAGAGCAAAAATTAATTGTTTGGGTTGTGAGTTGGGTCAAGATTTTTATTA
Organism: Ipomoea batatas; assembly: GCA_002525835.2. NCBI lineage: Eukaryota > Viridiplantae > Streptophyta > Magnoliopsida > Solanales > Convolvulaceae > Ipomoea > Ipomoea batatas. The sequence goes on along the minus strand of CM008336.1, from coordinate 21,647,207 downwards.
TTTTTTGTTCTATCGCAACTAATCCGTATTTTAATTGGTCATTAATGAAGGTAATATTTTAAATGTTTTGGGTTACTGGTTGGACCAATATTTTTACTGTTTGGTCTTGCCCAAACACCTATATATTAACTGGACTAACCCAATTAAGTTTAAATCTTGACAGATGGTGGGTCAACGATAAATTATGCTATTGACTCGGGTCCACCTTGCAATGTTGATCTAGGTCCAAAACGCATGTCTTGAATAACGGTGCCGTTAGTGGCGCTGTTTTCTCAGCCAATGATTTTTTTTTTTTATTTTTTTTTTGGAATATAGAGTTCAAAAATTGTGAATATAGATTCAAAAATTGAGTTTTATTGTTGAATATATAGTTCTGTAATTGTGAGGACATCTTTTACAGGACCTCTTATAGAATGTATCATTGAGGAGCTGGTAGGTACCCCTCACCTGCTTGGCCTCGACCTTGTCAAGGGGTAAGCTTCCCGTAATAGGTTATTCCATTAGGTAGTGAGCAGGGGCGTTCCCCCTATACTACCGTTAAGGAATGCCAAGGTCAGGGTCGGCTCTCACGACTGCAACCGTAGGGTTGATTACTTCGCCTTGTGCTAGGCGAAGTTGGATTTTGCAAATTCTACTAGGGAGAACATATGTCAAGTTTGGGGTTAAGCACCCCCATTTGCCTTGTGCTAGCCGAGGCCTCGTGACCGAGCCCTCATGGTCGAGCCTTCATGGTTGAGGCCCTGCCCTAGAACAATCAAGGTCACGGGGCTCAACTTCAACGCTCCGGATCCGTTCGAGTCATTCTTGTTCCATTTTCCTGGATTGATTTGCTCTATTTCTAATATATTCATCACATAAATTTGTTTTATTAAGCTTTATTACATAATTAAGTGTTTGAAAGACAATTTGCATTTTATCATAATTTGAAGTAAACGCACTGTTATAGTTTAGTCCACACACCGAAACCGACCTTTTCATGATAGGGTGACTCAGAAATGGTCTTTGTCTAATTGTCTCCCACGTAATGTTCATTAAAAAAAAATATGAAAATATTTAGAAGAAAACAAAAGACATTACCAAATATGCCCTGACATATCTAATCACTTTCCGTTCTTATTGGGCACAATATTTTTGCGCGGGGAACGAAAGGAAACTTGTCATGTCACATTGCAAAACGGCGTCGTTTCTTTGTTCAAAAAGTCAAAGCTGCCCTTGTTTTCTTCTTCCCCGCTCGACCCTCCCAAACCCTAGTTCTTCTCTCTCTCTCACCTGAAAATAACATTCCGACGCGCATTCTCTCTCTCTCTCTCTCTTCTTTTCTCACCATAAACATTCTCAATCGTTTCTCCAAAATTTTTCAAAATCCCTATACATACAGAGTGCATACATACGGAGTGTTGATAAATTCAAATGTTCAGGTATCTGACGGCGCCACCGCAATGATGATGATGAGACAAGACTTTTCTGCCGGAGGCGGCGGCGTCGGCGGCGCGGCGTCGGACCCCAACTGTTGCCGGAATTGCGGCGTGAAGGAACGGCCGCTTCACGAAGTCTGCCACCGGGGAAACTTCCGGAAGGTTTGCACTTCCTGCGTCCTAAGGCTCCACCCGCAGTCCTTCTGCCCTACCTGTTTCACCGTCTACAACCCTTCCCAACCTCATTCCTCCAT
>CM008336.1:21618150-21632125 GCA_002525835.2 Ipomoea batatas | reverse complement strand
TCCACGGTACAACGACTCATCCCAAGGGCCCTCACACCCCGGCCCGATAGAGCATATGAGAGAATGTAAATCATGGTAACTCAACTTAGCAGAGATGCTAGATATTTGCTTACTGCGCACAAGGAACTCCCTTCACTTTGAGAGGTTGCTCCCACATTGCCACTTGTGAGACTTGATCCCTGGTCTTTTTTCCCAAACTTCACCAATATGATCAACTAAGTTGCCCAGACAAACCTACCGTATCTTAATCCAACACCAGGTACGTTTTGTTCAATTATATTAAATTAATTGTTTTTTTATTTAAATTTTATTTATGAGTTAATTGGATGCAATATTATAAAAACTTAAATTTTATTTAATATAATTAAATGCAAAATCTAATAATGACATCATAATAGAATGCATCAAAACTTATTAATTTATACGGAGTAGATAGAAACAATATATTGTGAAAAATGTCACTTTAGGATTGAAAGGTTAGTACTTGGTAGGGAATAGAAGAGATTTCAACCCCAACCCCTACGTTACGGCCGAAATGTACGTGTCACAAATTTTTCTCCCATTTTTTAGGAAATTATTTATAAATTTTTATGTAAATATTTTCAATATTTATTTATGTAAAAAGTGTTTAATTGGTCATCTAGGTATAACAAATAATGCAATTAAGTTTCTTAACTGAAAAAAAAAAAGTTCAATAAAGTTCCCTAAACAAGCAGAATAGTGAAATTAAAATTGTTATACATATTTATTAATACCGACTATAGCACGAGTCAACAGTTATATCCACTGAGGCTCGAACTCACTCCATCATTCATGTGGGAGTGTAAATCAGGACACCGAGTACCACTAGACCACAAGGTCTTTGGCCATTTCTATTGGTGTCTAATTACATTATTTTATCAATTTAAGGTGGTTCATCAAAACTTTTTTCAATTAATTAATTTAATTACAATATTTATTAGCCTCAAGGTGCCAAATCGACATTTTTTTTTCTTTATTTATTATTCACATACTACCACTATCACTTTTATAATATTATTTTGATTTGTGTATTACAATTATTGATTTTATTGCGAGTAACCTAATCGTTCTAATCTCATATAGAAAATCTATTTATTTTATATAGAGCTGATCCACTTTATTGGTTGGGAGGTAGATTTTAAATTTTGTGGCAGGCCACAAGGCTTCGCACTTGGACGTATATTATAGCAGGATACCTGCTCCCTGCTACGTGATACCTACCCAAGTGGACGTGGCCGATTGAGATACCTGCCGTGCTAATGCAATTATTAATATTTATAATACAGTTTATTCTAAGAATAATTATTTAACTATTCATCTTTATTAATTTTTATATCAACTTTTAATTTATCATAATTAATCTTTAATTTTTGATTTTGTTTGTTAGTTAAATATTCATTTAATATATAGGCATTAAATTTAATAATAATAATCTAAAAATTAGCTAGCAAAATCCCTCTCCAGATTTACATATTTAAGAGTATTGAAACAACATATATAATCACCTCAAATTTGAGACATAAAGTTTCAGTAGCATGATTCAAATTGACTCATGCATCAACATGTTCTTCACAGGTCTTGTGGTCAAGCGACGTGAAGTGATTCTCCCAAGTGGGAGGTCATGAGTTCGAGCCTCAGTTGGGTCAATGTTGACTTTGTTGGGCTTCAGTAGGTTGTCCAAGTGTATGGACACATACTACATGTAACAGGGTCAATATTTGACATTTGTGTTTGAACATTAATTTTTGTATGAACTAATCTTATGAATTATAAACATTTTGTTTTACTTTATATATTTTCAAATATATGTTCTTACTTTATATTTTATTAAAATATATTAATTTCATTATTTTATATTTTAAAATTTTAATATATAAACAATTCTATTTAAATTTAAAACTATTTAAATTGTATGAAGATGTCTTTTTTAGTCTTTTTACATTTATCAACTTATCAAAAGTAAATTTTACCAAATACTTTTAAAAATAACAACTAGTTTAATAGCTCTTCAAATTTTAACTTCAAGCTTATAGCTTTTTAAATTTAGATTCTTTTCAGCTTTCAGCTACCTTTTCAGCTAGGTTCGTCAAACATTGCCATGGTATTCTCCCCTCCATTATGTAACCCCCCCCCCCTTTTTTTTTTGGTACTAATTAAAAAAGTTCTGTTATTGATCTATAAATGCCACAAAAAATGTCATCATGAACTTCAAAGACTTATTGTGTTCTCATCAATTATTAGTCTTTTTAGCCTTCTTTTTTTTTTTTTGTGTTTAATTGAAACTTTTTATAATGTAAAGGTCTAATTGCTACAACAAAACGGTATAATTTAAAGGTTCATTTTATCATTTTCTTTTTATAAAATATAATATTGAAAAATTAAAATTGAGTATCTAAAATAAAAAAATCAAAATAAACATGTTTGTTAATTTAAATACGAAGTCTATTACAACTTTGAACCAAATGTTGTGATGTATATAATTAAATAATTAATAGATTAAATTGTTTATTTGTCCATGATCTTTTTTTGTTTTTTGAAAACTAAAAACATATATTACTTAAATATACTAATATAGTTAAGTTCCAAAACATGAACCGGAAAAGAAAAGGAGCCAAAACACAGTTCGCACGATCAGACTTGGACAAAGCCTCCCTAGTGAGGGAATGTGTAGCTCTATTCGTAGACCGCTTAACAAACATAAAACTAAAATTAACAAAATCGCTAACTAATTTCCTAATATAATTAATAATAAAATCAAAGTACGTTATCACAATGCTATTTTAGATTCCGTTAATCACTTTCAGGGAATCAAATTCAACCTCCACATAGTCCTCGCTTAGCTCCATGATTAAAATACCAAAATAAGATCAAAGGACGTTTATTTGTCCATGATTAATTAAAATACCAAAATTGCCATTTGTGTGTGTGTGTGTGTGTATATATATATATATATATATATATATATATATTTTTATTTGAGAAAAGCGGCAGTGGCCGTCGTTAAAGAATGGTTATCTTCTAATCTGGCAACGATGTGATTGGGCATTGACCCTTTTCAAGATGATGATAGCTATTAGCTAAGCAACATTATAATATACATAAATAAATTATTATTTTTAATATTAGATTAAAGTTGTCCATATATTTTACTATTTTAGCGTCTGCAGATCCTTATTGCGATTAGAGTTAGGTTGTTCAACTGTACTGCAACTTCAATTATTTAATCCTCTTTTTTACCTCATAAAGACGCATTCTAACTTTAAACTTTAAAGGTAAATGTTATTAAAGTCAACGCTAAAAACGAAAAGCAACAATACATGAAACACCGGGGCATGCCCCTGAGTACAACACAAGGCCGAGGCCCAAAACTTAAATACTAACAGCGAAAATACTTAAAAACATCAAATTTATTGTAGACTAGCTGGAGCAATTCCAGCCCATGTGAATCCTTTGGCCCAGAACTTGTTGGCCCGAAAATCTGTAAGAGAGGCCCAAAGAAATTCGTCCATGAGAAGCATAGTCCAAAGCAAATTTTGATGAACTCCAAAATGGACTGACTGCATCGTATCCAGCCCACGTGATTCCTTCACAAAAAAGTGTTGTCAGCCCATATAAACTCCCAATCTGCCCAGCAGCAAATACGAAAGCAACCAATTAAATAAAAAATCCATAAAGACGCATTCTATCAAAAGCAAATGGCTTGGTTTGACCAAAAGAGTAATGTTATTTGCCATTCCAAAAACTTTCTCCTTCTACTTTTCTATCATAACAATGTGATATGAAACTATTTGATTGAATACTTTAATATTTCATTACAAATTGGTAAGGCTACTAATTTATAAACGTCCAATGATTATAAGTTATATCAAGAAAGAATTTAAAAGATGAAACTTTAAGTGACAAATTATATTATAGATTATAGCAAAATTTATTAATATATATTCATTTTAATATACTAAATTTTTATTTTTTGTTAATACATTAAAAATGATGAACATGCAGTACACTATAAAATAAACATATAACACGCTAAATTTTTTTAATATACTAAAAAGAAGGAGTTAATACCCAATATAGTCATCGACTATAGAGGTTTTACTCAATTTAGTCCTAAATGACTTTTTGTGCTCAATTTAGTCCTTGACTTTGATGGTTTTACCCAATTTAGTCACTTTTTAAAAATTCTGTTAGTGGACGGTTAGAAATAGGGTTCTAATGGTAATTTCTCATCCTTCAACCCATTTGGGATGATTTATTCTTCTTCCCCTATTAAGATCCACACAAAAATATAAATTTTCGTACCCAAATATTTATTTACTCTGTATTTATTTATTTAGGGTTGAAGTTGATTTGGTACGAAAATTTGCATTTCTGCGTGGATCTTAATAAGGGGAAGAAGAAGGAATCATTCCAAATGGGATAAAGGATGAGAGATTACCATTAGAACCCTATTTCTAACAGTCAACTAACAAAATTTTTAACAAAGGACTAAATTGGGTAAAACCATCAAAGTTGAGGACTAAATTAAGCTCAAAAAGTCATTTATGACTAAACTGAGTAAAACCGCTATAGTCGAGGACTATATTGGGTATTAACTCTAAAAAGAAGTTTATATATCATGATTCACCTTCTAATGTAGATCATGGTCCATAATTAGCTTTATGAAGGTAAAAGGTAACAAAAACCAAAAGCAAAAGCATTATCATCGTCATATAATGATGTCTATCATGTCTTGATTAACCATGTCCACCCACTTGTCGTCACCACATGCCACCCCAAGTCATTGCCCAACCTCTTATTTACTAATAAGTATTGTTTATTACATATGTACTCTCATTCACACAATGGTTAAGGTGGACTAGCTAGTTGCTACCTTGGTAGTTAATCATACAGGTTCAAAGATCACATTGTTCCTTCCACCAAACTAATTCTTCGATTTTCTCATTCACCCTATCGACCCACCCATCGAGGATGGTTACTCGAGTTTCGACGCGTATGCTAATGGATTGGAGAGCCCTCATGGTTGGGGTACAATAAGTATTTTCATCTATGGATTCTTCGTAGGCGAGCTCTAGTCCAAGCTGTTGGAAAAAATAGCATAAAATGGCATTTTTAGTGGCTATTTTGTGGTACAAATATATGTGGGGTCCACTTCCGATTTGAGTCGAGTCAAAAGTGGATTCGGGTTCTTCGTAGCTAGACGAAGAGATCGATATATGGTACGCACAAAACGGATAATGGGTGAATGAGAAATTGGTTCTCAAAGTGACCCATTTGAGTTGGAAAAATAGTGGGAAAGCTTTGAAGTAAGCTTTTGTCCCACATTGGTTTGGGATGTGGGTTTGCACCACTATTTATACAAGAACTTTTCTATGGCTTAGTGAATTGTATAGCATAGAGGCTCTCTCGCGAGCGCAGGGGGGTGCAAATCAAATCCCAAAATGAGCCTGAAAAAGCTTGAACTCGTGTGCGCCGGCACCTGCGGGCACGAATGTCGTTCGGAAAATTGGCTAGCCTTACGGGTTTAGTTATGCCGACTAGAGACCAAGAAGATCGGGTTTAGTTATGCCGACTAGAGACCAAGAAGACTCAATCTGATTTAATTATCAAATTAATGCCATGGTTAATTGCTATTTAATCTTCAACTCCTATATATTTCGTTGGTAGAAGCAGCAGATTTAACACACTGAAAATTATTGAATCCTTTCTCTCTCGAAACTCTGTTTCTACTCTTTTCTTCTAAATTGTGTTCATACCGTTGCTCTAGTTCGTTGGGTTCATCAGTTTCGGTGCTCAAACTGTGAATCGTAACACGTTTTATCCTAGGAAACCTAGGCCACAACGCTCCTAACACTTTTGGGAGGTGGCAAATAAGGTTTTAAGGAAAGAGTGCTTCGCTCGACTCGTGTTAACCCTTTCCATTTTATCCTTTTCGTTCTTCTCATTGTTATTTTCCCGGAAATATTATTTTCGTAGTAATATTTACCAACAGTTTCCCAACACAAGCTCTAGTCCCCCCACCCCCCACCCTCGCCCCTCCAGATGGGCTCTCTCATCTTGGTTTCAATTGCAAACATAGGTCCACTGTTCCATCGCCCTAATCTTTCCCTCATGGGCCTCCTCCTAGCTTGAGAAGTGTTCAGTCGAGTGGGAAGTTGGAAATATGAAATTTAATCTATAGAAAATTAATTTCAACCAATTTTAGTAGAAAACCAAAATCACACACACATATAAATACGAGAAAATGGTTCGTTAAACCCGAGGTTTGAACCCAACGAAGAAGAAGAGGAAAGACCCAAGTTATGTGTACCACACACTTTCCTTAAAACCGATTTGCTACCTTCAGGGGGTGCTAGGAACGTTGTAGTGTCAGTCTCCCATGATAAAATGGATCATAATTTTGTTGTTTGAGCACTCAAACCCAAAGCCCGGTGAACTAGAACAACTGTTGAGCACTCCGTACAATTTACTGAAGATGTTGACATAATTTCTTTTAGTAAGAAAATAATTACAAGAGAAGGGAGAAAACAATTTTTTCATGAGTTCAAAATTGATTTAAACAAAAATCTGCCCGAGGTGATTTTCACCCATTGTATATATATGTGAGGTACTCCGAAGAGTAGTTCGAGTTGTACGCCGGCCGTACACAAGTCGAACCGTCAAACCTTTTCAGACTCCCCCATGCGCGTGAGAGAGAACCTCTATGCTATACAATTCACTATGTCTTAGAAAAGCCCTTGTATATATAGTAGTGCAAACCCACTTCCCAAACCAATGTGGGACAAAGCTTCTTTAAAGCATTTCCACCTTCATTTTCCAACTCAAATGAGTCTACTTTAAGAACCAATTTTTCATTCACCTATTATCCATTTTGAGCGTACAATATATCAATCTCTTTGTTTCACTACGAAGAACCTGAATCCACTTTGAACTGACCCAAATAAGAAGTGGACCACACATATATTTGTACCACAAAATAGCCACTTAAATGTCATTTTTAAGCTAAAATTCTAACATAACATTGGAGCCAATGACCGCCTACTACGCTAGGCCAGACTTTGCCCCCCACTACTGTTGGGCTACCCGCACACTGATGACATTTGCTATTGCCCCCCACTACTTTTGGGACAACTATTGGATGCTGAGTTCAGAGCTCGAAGAGTTAGGGTTAGTTCTTGTCTCTAGGGCGACCTCTCTGATGGTCAAGGTTCTGCTTGGACCTCTAGTCTCTGTTTGGGTGAGAAATCAACCCCTAAGAACACAACTACCTCCTTCTCTGTTGGTCGAGGCGTTCCTGTAGGTCTTGTGAATGTTTGATTCTATATCCGACCATATTAGTATATTTCAGGGCTAATTTTGAAAAGAAGGGTGTGAAGTTGGGTAGATTTTAGGAACGCGTATTCTTTTGTAGCGATCCCTACATATGGCACCAATGACTATTTTGGGGAACGTGGTTCATCATAAATCGGATAAAAAATATAAATCAGATAGTAAAAATAAAACATGATTGCCTGCAAGATTCAAACACAAGTATTGCAATAATGAGAGTACATTGGAGTAGAAACCATTGGACCACGAATCTAGATGATGATGTTAGGTAGGGGTGGTGGGTAAGGGCACCCTTTTATAGTGTCACTCCCACAAAAATGAGTGGTTGTCATGCCTCGATCAACTTTGCCCACCCACTTGTCGTCACCACAGGTTGCCACGTGTCACTGCCCAACCCCCTTTACCTTTACCTTAGCCATGCAACCTTTTAGCCCCCATCTAGCCTAATTGTCATTTGGACACAAACCCCATGGCTCGGTAAATTTTTCATTGGACCATGAATAAAATGTATATTTTAATATATTAAATGTACATTATTTATGTATTGAATGTATATTATTTGATAATATATGAAATAATATACCTTTAGTTTATTTAAAACGTACATTTTATTCATAGTTCACACAATGATTTGGACCATGGTTCATGGAATAATGATTGACATGACTCCATCAAACATATTTTATATTTTTATTGAGAAAATTAGGAGATAGAGAATTGTAATTTCTTAAGATAGAAATAATACAAAAATAAAGTAAGAAATCAAGTTTTATTGTTTGGGTGTGATTAGAATTATTATATGAATTTATATTCTAATGTTTGGTTTCTACGAGAATTAAAAGTAAATAAGTAATATAAAGATTAGTATGTCCATGAAAGTGTAATTCTAGGGGAAGATATAGGATTTTTTATTTTTTTTTTTGAAAATCAACCACATCATTACTCATTATCATGAAACAAAGCATACACAGTACAAAATGGAGTGTCAAACCACTCCCTACAATCAGATGTAGAATCATCCACCTTAAACCATAGCAAGTATATGGGTGACACAATTTGCTAATCATTAAACATGTTGAAAACTAACATTAACAAAACTTAACAACAGGCTTTAATATCATCATTCACCAAACCAAAAGCCAAATCTATCTCCTTACCCCTACTAGCATAACAATATGCAAATCACATATCTCCACAACCGCCCTCCCACCTCTCAACCCTTTTAACTAACTCAAAGTTTCCCAAACTCCCACTGCTTCATCCTCTCAAGAGGTGAGAAGTCTTAGCCACCACAAACCTGTTGGGTTTCCCATTCAACCAGAATAATTGTTGAGGTTTTTTTCTCAACTAGAAAATTTATTTGTGGAGACCTAATTAAACTCTTCAATTTGTGGCCTACAATAATTCCACCTCCACGTTTTTTGCTCAAGCTTGTGGCTGGAATTAGGAAGGCAGTTATTTCAGAAACTATAAATACATGCCTTCCTAGAGCATTCAAATCATCCAATTCAATTTCTTCTCTTCTCCTATTCACTCTCATTTCTCTCTGGGTCTGAGCGCTTTGAGTACAAAATAATTGAGAATTATTTCGTAGCAGTCCTGTGTTAGCCAGTCGAAAGTGACTGGTTCCTGACAAATCACCTTTAAGGCAGTGTTTTGTACACGTCACAAAATTTCTTTCTAATCTCTTTAAAAGCCAGCCTACAGCAAACGTAGTATACACTACGACATTTTCTACACCCAATTCCCAACAGTTAAAAGTGATTTATACTAGAAAATGTCGGTCTACCTCACAAAATCTGCCACTGATCTGTCAAAAATTGAGCCACTCAATGATCTCAATTACCGAAAGTGGGCTGCCAAAATGCTCATTTACTTTGAAGCCGTTGAGCTCGACTACATTCTCACTGTTGAGTCCATCAATGGAAAGAGTCTATTCGAGACAACACCGTAGAAGGTTGATGATCAAGCTCAACCGTCTACTCAGATCACGATCCTGGACGCTACTCCAGATCCAAAAACTCCTGATCCAAAATAGTCATCGCCCGAGAAAACTCAGACGGATCGTTCAAAACTTGACAAAGATAACAAGACGGTTAGAGGTATTCTCCTACACTTCATGTCTGATGTTCTGTTAGAACTGTATGCTAGTTACAAGTCCGCGAAGGAGATCTGGGACTTGCTGCAAAAGAAGTACGGTGCGGATGATGCAGGCCGTAGAAAGTATGCAGTTGGACGATGGCTGAACTTCAAGATGGTAGAATCGAAACCAATCATTGAACAGGTTCATGAGTACGAGAACCTGGTTGCTAATCTGGTGTTAGAAGGTATTCCGGTAAGTACCATGTTGCAGACCTATGCACTGATTGAAAAGTTACCTGAGTCATGGGTAGACTTTCAAAACAAGATGAAACATGAATCCAAAGACTACACCTAGGAACAATTGGTAAATCATCTGAACATAGAGGAGGCTTGTCGCCTCAGGCAAAGGTCTGTTTCTTTCCGTGAAAACTTAAAGGCTAATGTGATTGAAACTAGTGTGAAAAGTGATAGGTCAAAATCAGGAAGAATTAGCCACAACAAGCCCTGAAAGAAAGGTTTCAAAGTGAACAACAACAGCGGTCGATTCAAGAACAACAAAGGCCAGAAGCAAGGCAAAGCTGGTGGATGCTTCGTCTGTGAGAAGCATGGATACCGTGCAGCACAATGTTACCACCGGAAATGAGCAAGTGATGACAAAGGCTCTCAACAGGAGACCAGGAACCAAGCCAACTTGCTAGAGGATACTGAGGTGGTAGCTGCGATGGTGACCCTAGAGGCAAATATCGTGCAAGGCTCTGAAGAGTGGATAGTGGACACTGGAGCTTCCCGGCATTTCTGCTCAAATAGGATGTGCTTCAAGACTCTCCAAGCAATTGCTGAAGGCCAAGGAGAGCAAGCGTTCATGGGGAATGACAGTATGTCTGAGGTAAGAGGTGTAGGTACAGTAGAAATCAAACTTTGTTCTAGAAAGTATTTGTTTTTGAGTAATGTGATGTATGTTCCCTCTCTGCGAAGGAATTTGGTCTCAGGACCCTTGCTGGTAAGGGCTGGTATCAAATTAGTGTTTGAGTTTGAGCGTATGATTATGACTCGCAGAGGGGAGTATCTGGGGAAGGGTTATCTGCGTGGGGGGCTGTTTGTGTTGCCTCTCATTCCGTTTACCAACAAAAACATTGAGATCTTTATGAATAACCTTGCCAGTGGTTCTGGCGCTTCTGCTTATATTGTTGTGTCTTTTGATGTGTGGCATGGTAGATTAGGACATGTGAATTCCAAATGCATGAACAGGTTAAAGAACATGAATATGTTGTTAAATGTGCAAGGTGATTCTCTTTCTCAATGTGAAATATGTGCAGAAGCAAAGTATGCTAGAAAACCCTTTTCCAATATTAAACATCACACTACATGTACTCTAGAACTAATTCATACTGATATAGATGATTTCAAAAACACTAAAACTAGATGCGGAAAGCGTTATTACATTACATTTATAGATGATTTTACTCGGTTTTGCAAAATCTATCTATTAAGAACTAAGAATGAAGCAGAACAAAAATTTGTGATTTTCAAAACTGAAGTAGAGAATCAGCTTAATCAGAAAATAAAAAGACTCTGGTCTGACAGAGGTGGTGAATATGAATCTAATCTTTTAAATCCTTCTGTGAAAAAATCTAGAATTATTCATGAGATTACTGCGCCCTACTCCCCGCAGCAAAATGGCATAGCTGAGAGGAAAAATCGAACTCTCAAAGAAATGATTAACGCTTTTCTTATCAGTTCAGGTGCCACAACCTCACTATGGGGAGAAGCTGCTCTTACAGCTAATCATATTCTGAATAGAGTACCTCACAAAGGGTATGAAAAAACTCCTTATGAGATGTGGAAAGGATATGCCCCAAACTTACAATACTTTAAAGTGTGGGGGTGCTTAGCAAAGGTAGGGCTTCCCTCATTCAAACGACCCAACCTTGGGTAAAAAACCTCAGATGCGGTATTTGTGGGATATACAGAAACCAGTGTTGCATACAGGTTCATGTACCTAGAGTCGAGGTCCATGTGCGAAACTCGGGAAGCAGAGTTCTTTAAACACATCTTTCCACTAAAGCAAACAAGCGGTAGCCCTCAATAGAGTGAGTTATCATTGCCTCTCACATCTCAGATTAATAATACTCCTGATCAACCTAGAAGGAGTAAGAGGCAAAGGACTGAAACTAACTTCGGGTCAGACTTCATAACATTCTTAACTGATTTGAATTACGTCAATGAAATTTCTGATCAGTTTGTGTGTCAGCTAATCCTAGAAGATGAACCCAAATCTTTCGAGGTGGCAATGCGCTCAATTGATGCTGTCTTCTAGAAAGAAGCCATACAAAGTGAATTATACTCTATAAAGTCCAATCACACATGAAAGCTAGTTAATCTGCCCAATTGGGTGTAAGTGGATTTTCTAAAGAAAACTGAAACCAGGCGGGTCAATTGAAAGATTCAAGGTAAGGCTAGTGGAAAAGGGCTACAAGCAGAAGTTCGGTGAAAACTACTTCGGGCTACAATACGCGCCCTGTTTGCCTTAGCCTCATCTCACAATTGGATAGTCCATCAAATGGACGTGAAAACGGCTTTTCTAAATGGTGATCTGGAAGAAGAAATCTACATGAAACAACCACCTAGATACATTGATCCAGGGTAAGAGAAAAATGTATGCAGACTCATTAAATCTCTGTATGGACTTAAACAAGCTCCGAAACAGTGGTATGAAAAGTTTCATAAAACACTATTAGACTTAGGCTACTCGATCAATAGGTCGAATGCCTGTCTGTACTCAAAGGAGATTGAGTCTAGCATTGTACTCATATGCATCTATGTAGATGACATGCTTATCTTTAGTTCTAATCTCAATGCAATTGAAGAAACTAAAAAATCTCTATGCGACAAGTTTGACATGAAGGACATGGGGGAAGCCAATGTGATTCTTGGGGTTAAAGTTATAAAAGGAGATCACGACTACAAGCTGACTCAGAGTCACTACACAGAGAAACTGTTAAAGAAATTTAATAGTTTTGAAGTGACTACAGCTCAAACCCCATTCGATCCTAGTGTAAAACTGTCAAACAAATACTTAGGCAGGAGTGTCTCAAGAAGAATATGCGAAAATAATTGGTAGCTTGATGTTCTTGATAAACTATACCAGGCCAGATATTGCGCTTGCAGTGAATAGACTCAGTCGCTATACCCACAATCCTAGCGAAGTACACTGGCATACACTAAGACGAGTAACTGGTAAATGACAATTCAGATGTCAGCACTACCAGTGGGTATGCGTTTACCATGGGCGGAGCAGCAATATCATGGAAATCTACTAAACAATCGTGTATAGCCAGATCAAGTATGGAGGCTGAATTTATAGCTCTTGATCTAGTTGGGCAGGAAGCCGAGTGGCTAAGAAGTTTAATGGCAGACATGCCATTGTGGGGGTGTGATACACCGCCCGTGCCCATACACTGTGATTCACAAACCACCATATGTGTGGCTGAGAATAGTGTCTATAATGGAAAGAGAAAACACATAAGAGTCAAGCATGAGTCTGTACGTCAATTAATTACGAATGGGCTAGTCACGCTACAATATGTGAAGTCCGAGAGGAACATTGCGGATCCTCTCACAAAAGCACTAAATAGAAAAGCCATCCTTGAAAAATCGAAAGAGATGGGGCTTGAGGTTTGTGAGGTAAGAAATTCATGATGGATACCACAGTGGTGGTCAAACGCAGTTATGAAACGACTTACAGATCCGAAGAAACTGAACATGAGATATCTCCTAAAAAAGAGAGGGTCATAGTGACCTCTAACACAAAACAACAAGGGCTGGTGTGTGCACCTGAGTTCAAAACAAATACTTCTAAATGAGTTCAAGATTCAATTCACTCATGAGGAGTAAGTTACTCAAGTCACTACGTGTCAGTTCAAGTTTAATCACTGACGTTAAGATCAGCTCTCACGCTCTACTCAGACATGATTTTGATTCTATTCCTGCTCGAATGTGTGGGGGACTGTTGGGTTTCCCATTCAACCAGAATAATTGTTGAGGTTTTTTTCTCAACCAGAATAATTATTTGTGGAGATATCCAAAAACGACAAACCCCCCTCACCGCATTCTCCACATTCCAACTTTCCATTTCCATAAACAATTATTTCTCACTTGCCAAATACTTCAATAGAGCATCACCCATTAACACCTATCATCCAAGCTCAAAAAATGAAAAACTTATCCCGTGGGCTGTCTTAGTTGGTTCCATCGATCACTCTAAAGTCTTGCTCCATCGACAGTGTGGGGTTCGAATCATCTTGACCGATCAAAGATGATTAAGATCACTTATGCGCAGAGTGTACATGCAAGGAGTAGGAAATTAAGGATGATTAAGATCACTTATGCGCAGAGTGTACATGCAAGGGGTGGGAAATTAAGGATTGATAGGAAGACTCACGATTTAACTTTTCAAGTGGTTCTTAGGTAGGGGTTCTGCCGTTTTGGGCTTAGGATTAATCTGGAGTTTTTTTTTTTTTTGAGCTTGGATGATAGGTGTTAA
>CM008336.1:21429485-21456487 GCA_002525835.2 Ipomoea batatas | reverse complement strand
TATAAACTTCTCATATATAATCTTGCATTGATATACTTTCAAATATTTATTTAGATATAAACATTGGGCATTAACCCATTCGCGCTATGCGCGTATAAAACTAGTAATACTTATAATGGAGAATGTGCGTAATACTAATCAACAATAAACTGATTATTACTTATAAGAGAAATTGTAATATTTTTAAGGAAAAAAAGGACTCTGTAATACTTTAAAAGTGTAATACTAGTTATGATGAAACGTGTAACGTTTAGGGTTGAAAAGATAGATGGAAAAATATGAAAAACTTGATTTTTTTCTTGAATAAGGATTCATGAGGCATTTTATAAGAAGTTTTACCATAAATATAAGGTTATAGTTTATTTATTTGTACACAAATTAAGTAATTTCACCGTGTCAAGACATTGTGGTCTAGTGGCACCCGGTTGTACCTCCACATGAAAGGGTTTGGGTTAGAGTTTAAAAAAAAAAAAAAAATTCACCGTAAAGTAATAGAGTGTTGGTTGCCTGACAAGAGTCCCAATAGTGAATATAGGCGACATGAACCGGGACACCATTGAAGCTGAAATTAACCATGGAGAATGGCAATGAAGATGAGACGAGACAACTGGAAAAAACCAGTACACACAACTTCAATCAGAGGTTTCAAAGATGGAGAGGTGAATCGATGTAATAATTAAGGATGTCTTTTTCAGCGTGTGGTTCTGAATTATAAAGGATGAAGTTAGCTGCAGTGGAAGGAAGATAATAAGCCAAGGCGACAGAAGCTCCAAATTGAAGTCTCAACTCACAAACATGTACTCCAATTTTATTTGTCTGATTCGATTAATAAGACTTAATATTTTTTATTCAATTATAAAATTTATATATTTAGAAATTACATTAAAAGTATTAAATATTAAAAAAATTAAATTTAAAAATAATTTAAAAAAAAAACAATAAAAGAAGAATTGATATGACTAATAAATAGTAAATAAAATAGACAAAATGAGATAAAGGAAAAATAGGTCAGAGAGAGTAGAAGCTAATGTGGTCAATTTCTATGTGTAGCTGTACTCCTTTCAAAAAAATAAAAGTGTAGCTGTACTATGTACGGAGATAGATATTATTAAATTATAAGGATATTGAAAGCTGTATTGTAATCCACATATTTGGTTTTGGCCTTCAGACATTAGTTTACATGATTAATACCCCTCTCTCTGCCTCTGCCTGCTACCCTTTTCATTTATTTTGTATTTATTTATTTTTTGTCCACAATAATTCGAATATGCAAAACTGCAGTTTTTTTTTTTTTTTTTTTTTAACATTTGCTAATCCTTGAAATTCTAATACAATGGCGTTTAACAAAATGAATAAGTAATAAATGTTGTCTATACGGATAGAAATTAACACCATAATTTAAATTATTTTCAAAATAAATCAATATCAAAACTTGAATTAGAATAGTTTAGGGGACTAGGTATGGGCTAGGGTGGAGCCGGACTCAAAATATACTCTTCGTCCTCGAAACACTATCTCATTCCTTATCCTTGTCCTTTATGGGAAAAGATAATCATTTTCCATTCCTATCGACGTAGAGATTTTTCAAGAACAAGGAATCAATGTCCTTGGCCTACGCCGAGGAGTGTAACATGAGGCGGCTCCCTTCCTCACTTTTGGCGGAGGCGACTGGGATCGATAGATCTAAATCATGATACATATGAATGCTTGACTCTAAAAAAGAAAGTGAAGTTTCTCATTCAATCTGGAAAACTCAAGAATGTCATAAATTGGGACAAAATGGCAATGAGGAACGTATGGAAAAGAGGGGGGAGCCAGACTATAACCGGGATCTCCTAGGAAAGAAGGAGGAGTAACGAGACCTAAAGTAAACTCATAAAAGTCAGGTGGTGCCGACAAGCTATAATGACATAAAAAATCTACTTTCTTTTTCCTACAGGGAATGCACCAGAGGCTGAGTGTTGCGCTAAGTCACCTAACGAACCTCATGTAGAGAAGGCAACATGGATTAAGTTATCTAAAAGATAGGAGAACCTATCAACCAATGGGCTTAGAGGAGTCAAATGGGCACAATTTATGATATGTAATGTGATTAGAGCTTGTGGGGTCATGATCGAGAACTAAGCTTGAGAACAATTGTGGGCCATAGGAAAATTCTGATTGGAATTAGGGAGTGCAAAGGTAGTGATGCGAGATGGTGAAGTCAAGGTTTACTACTTTATCTAGTTGTCCAGACAACTAGAAGAAGTGGGGGGACACATGATGGGGCCATGAGACCTGGAGACCAAGGGCATTGTTTTCATGGCCTAAATTGGGTCAATAAATAAAGTTGGGGGACCAAAGTGTGATAAAGCGTAAAGTACAGAGGGCAAAGCACAAAGATTGAAGGAATTGGGTCTAAAGTGGATAAGGGGAGAAAGTTTGAGATCAAAATATGATAAGCTGTAAAGTACAAGGTGTTATATTGCAAAGCTTAGGAAAGGGACTAAGGACTAGTTTGGCAGTGCGGTATGGAACATAATATGGGAAAACGAGTGATAGCGAGGAGGAATTCTCTTAGGTCGTGGTGGCGCTGGCTGGCACCCCCAATGTCAAATCTTAGCACATTGACTAGTGGCGGACCCCGTGGGGCCCGAGTAGAACCACCCGTGACTAGTTGACAGATTGCTCCCAAGTATGTTGTCAAATGGCTTTTCCGCCCCTCGCCTGGCTACCTTGGTCATCCATCGACAACTAGAGGGCTCTGATCTAGTATGGCCTACTAGGGCAGACCAACCAAGGGATCAACAAATGGTGTTGACCGTTATGGAGGATGACTATGGAAGCCATACGATGAGATGTCGGAGTGGGTATGTGTTCGTTGCGCGATCTTTGGACGTTTGGCGAGACCTCATACGTGCTTTGTTATGTGAAGCACAGAGAAGTGTTTGGCATGAAAGCATAACACCTGGAGGACACATGCGTTTGGTTGAGGAGCGCGGAACACTATGATCCGGGCACCTATCCACCACGTACTGCCTTAGGAGTAGTATAAAAGGCGGTGGTGTCCAGTTTAGACCATCATTAACACTTTTCTTCTCTCTTGACTTCTCCCTTAGTCAATGATGCAGTACATCAATTTTTTTCTCCAGTCTGCTAGTTAGCAGTAGTAGTCCACCCACCTTTGGTTGGGCTATTAGTTCGAATTTTTGATTGGGCCATTTGTGCCAAGTTTATTCTCTCTTCTTTATTTACAAACTATCAAATAAAAGTGAGTGTTGTTCTGATCCATCTATTTGAATAGATCAATGATTAAGGTTTATATAATACATTATTGGTTCGAGATAAATTATTGATTTTTTTTTTCTTTTTATCATTTTTTTTTAACCAGAATGATGAGATTTATATAATACAATTCTGCAATAGTATAACTACAAGTTTTCTACCCACTAATTCTTCAAGCCCAATAGTTACATCAAATAAATTTTCTTCAATTCATTACACCATTCATCAAATCCAAAACTGTCATAAATTATGCACAGGAGAAAAGTTGGACAACACTATACTCATTCAATGTATGAAATTAAATGGGGTTGAATCTAATATAATTACCTACATGTCACCTCAACCACATAGATATTCACCTATTATCTGTCATTTCCAGAAGATTAATTTCTTTAAAAAAAATGTTTAGATTGTGACAACCAATTATTCAAGTGTGCAACAAATTAAAGTTGTTTAAATTCAAGCAATTATATTGGGAACAATGGCATAATGGTGAAGATAATTGAATTCTAAGAAACATATTTCCCTATATAAAAAATAAAAATAAAAAATAAAATAATGGTGTGAATTGAAATTGATTAATGACGAGATTACACAATAGAAAAGATTGTGAAAAGTTTTAATTTCCAATGGTCATGAGGAGACATAATCTTTGTGTCCTTGAACAAGTGAAGGGTGGCACTTTAATTTAAATTTGAGATATCTTTGAGATCCATAGAATTCAAGGACAACTAATTGACAAGATAAAAGGAATATATATCAAATAATGGGATTACACTTCATGCTTAATTAGTATAATTGATTATTTTCAAGAACACTTCATTAAAGCTAGCATTATTTGAAAAAAAAAAATCATTAAACTACAAAAACATGAAGTCATCAATTGATGAGTTTGTCACCCCACCCACTTTTATTCTATTTTAGATGCACAAATGTAAGAATATTTTCATTCTTAGTTCTTGATTTTGATTTATTGCACTTGTAATTTAATCCTTGCCATTAAAAAAAAAAAGTAGTCAAAATTAAATATTCATCAGGTTGGAATAAATGGACAAATTAGTCATTGAATTACACACAAAAATGTAATTGTGTCATCCAATTCAAAAATTACATCTGGCTCTCTAAATAAGCCAAATTCGTGCAATTGGATAAAATTTTATTTAATCAATCCTACACTTTCAAATTGACTACCCGTGGTTCTTCAAATTTCAAATTATTACTATTCGTGGTCCAAGTTAACCACTCATGGTCCTTCTAGAAGGATCACATCTGATTAAATTTCGAAAGTTAAAGGACCATGTGTGGTAAACTTGGAACACGGATGGTAACAATTTGAAAGTCAAAGGACCATAGGTGGTCAATTTGAAAGTTTAGAACTAAACGTGACAAAACCACTATAATCAGAGAACCCCAGATGATATTAACTCTAACTTGAAAATATATCAATAATTGTTTATTATATATGACAACCACATAAGTCGATTCAAGGAGGACCACGGTTGATTAAGTTTTAAAAGTTAAAGGACCATGTGTGGTAAACTTGGCCCGCGAATGATAATAATTTGAAAGTTGAAGGACCATGAGTAGTCAATTTGAAAGTTTAAGACTAAATGTGACAAAATCACTATACTCAGGGGACCCCATATAACATTAAGTCTTTCAAGTTAAGGTATTGTTATAATATCAAGTGTAAATTACATTGGAATTATACAAAATAATTTTTGAAAATAAAAATATCAATATTATATTATATTAATAAAATCTTTTATAGGCCAAGTAGCTTGTTGCTCAATGACATCTCCCGATTGAGAATGTATGTATAAACAAATACTGCATTGCAATAGAGTCAGTAGTATTCAAAAATATAAATAAAATTTTTATAAGCCAAGTATCTTGTAGCTTAATGGCACCTCAGTGACTCTCCCAAATAGGTACTAAAAAAAGTTTTATAAAATAGTGTTTTAGTAAAAAGAAAGAAAGAAACTTTCAAGAATTTAATAGATTTTTTTTAACGAAATTGCTGTATCAATATTTTAAATAATAGTGCGAAATGGATCTCCCGTGTGGGAGGTTATGGGTTCGAGCCTCAGTAGTTATGAACAGATATTGCGTTATAACCAAAAAAAATCTCAATCTTAAAAGGTTTGGCTAAATTGTTAAATAAACGAATTGAATATGTTTATTTTTTTTCGCAATAAGCTTATTATTATTATTATTATTATAAAAACTAATAAGTGTGAATGAAGGTTATATCGTTTATTTATGTCCAATTTTCCCTTACATTTTTTATACATTATGCTATAAGAGTTGTACTGTACAATATTTTGGACAAACATATCCCTATTGTTATAACTTCCGTCATCTTTTTCACAATTGTTACCATGCACATGCATCCACCATATATTTTCTTATCTTCTTCAATAATAATAATAATAATGTATACACTATATATTAGAGTTATAAGTTAGTTTTTCCTAAAATATAAATATCAAATTTTAAAAAATATATATATTATTAATGTTATTATTTACAATAATATAAATATCTAAAATAGTAAAATCTAAATAAATATAAAATTTTAATATAAAATATTAATATTGGACACCTATTTTTTGCGCATCGCATATAGTTATTATATAAAACCAATAGCTCAAGTTTTATTAGGCAGGCCCATGACATACTTAAACACATGCATGTGACTTAGTTTGTTATAATCCACAAATTTTGAAAGACAATATTTAGGTTAGGTTAAATTTATAATTCCATTTTTTGCATCTAATGTAAGGATATTCTATAATAATAAAATCAATATTAGTGTAATTCTTAAGAGAACTAATATTAGGGATGCTAACAAGACGGGCATAATAGTATACTACACGTCTCTCTTATGGAATAGAAAATTTTCTTCATTCCTGTCTTCATGGGGAATTTTTGGGATGAGAATTCCCACCCCGATAAACCTTATAGTTAAACTAATAGCTTAGTACAATTTTAATATTTAAGCAAAAAAAAAAATTCATATATATATATACACACACACACACACACATACCTGGGACAGGGTAGTGCGAGGAAGAGTATCTTGTCCTTGTCCTTATTGAGAAATGGATACAACTCTCCGTCTCAGTTCCTCAAATTTTGGTCCTCATTTGAGTAGGCCGGGATGGGAGATCCCCATAGGATTGGAGAGAAATGATCATCTTTAATTCTTGTTGTTGTTGTTGTTGTTATTAGAAAAAATAGTCAAATAAGTCTCTAAACTTTACATGAAAAGTCAATTAGGTACCTAAACTTTTAAAAAGTACAATTACACCCTTTAACATGTTAAATTAGTGCAATGAAATCCCAAAACAGGTAAATTTGCAGGTCATTACTGTTCAGGCTTGAAAATCCAGCGACTAACGATGGTTGCCAGTTGCCAGATATTCAAGCCTAAACGGCAATGACCTGCAATAGCAGGTTGTTTACATGCTTTTAAGCTTTATTGCCCCAATTTAACATGCTAAAGGGTGTAATTGTACTTTTTAAAAGTTTATGGACCTAATTGACTTTTTAGGTAAAGTTTAGGGATTTATTTGACTTTTTTCTATTATTATTATTATTATTATTATTATTATTATTATTATTATTATTATTATTATTATTATACAAAATATTTTTCAAATAGATCAAACACTAATCAAAATTATTGTGATCGAATGACATTTAATTTAATTTATTACTCTATATATGATACATACACTTAAAATGATTTTTTTTTCTCGATCTGTACAAAGACATTTAAATGACAATTTCCTTTGTAGAAGTAATGATTTTAACATCTAACCTTAAGGTATGAGAATTCATTTGCCACCCTTTTAAGACTTTATTATATTTTATACCATCTTTTCAATAAAACATACGGAGTAAAAGGTAAAAACTTAAAAAGTTATTCTCGGATTTAATGAGTAAAAATATATTATGTAGTACGGATGCATGGAGCACTTATTACGCATATTATCACGTGAAGATAAATTAAATTTGTTGGGTTTCAACCTACTGAAGCATAAAGAAACAATATTACCTCCACTCCACTGAGACTTAAACTCACCCTCTTTCTTATGAGAGTGCAACCGGGTGTTAATAGATTAGATTATTAGAGTGAACAATACTCAATTGACATGCATGATCCCAACAAATTATATTATGAATCAAGGTCGTCAAAATGATATTAAAATTATGTATGTAGGCAAATTATACTATAGAAAAATAGTGTACCATGTATTAAGGCAAATTATACCATATATACATGGTCATAATATGTTAACGACTGCAGACATATAATATGAATGAATGAGCGTGGTATAACAATTGCATAATGCGTTTTTGGGTAGTTGATAAAAAATAAATCTATTTAGAGATAAGTCTAAGGTGAAAAATATAGTGAATTTATATGTGGTTAATGGGCCCAATAAAATTACTACTAAGGTGATGGTGGTAATTAATCCAGAGTCTTTAATGGGATTGAAGTAATTTTGGTTTTCTCGCAATTTTTAATACAGTTTGATAGATTAGTAGGATTTGAATTGAATGTGAATAGAGTTTTATAGAATATCCTATTGAACTCATCATTTTTAGCACATATAAGGAAATAGAGATCAAAAGTGTAACTTTTTATTTAAAATTACAAAATTTTGTTATTCGACGAACCTACGCTCTTTGAATATTTGAATCGTAATAAGTTTGTAACATTACGGATCTTTTTGGCATGCCAGTTGAAAAGCTAGTTGAAAATTGAAAGTTAAAGTTGAAAAGCTAGTAGCTAATAAACTAACTAATTGAAATTGATGTGTTGATGAATTGATAAAATTAAATGTTAAATTAGCTGATAAGTTAAAAAAATATTAAAAAAAATAAATTTAAATATTAGGATTTTTATTAATGAAGTATAGATGGTGTCATTTTGTAAATTATAAAGACAAAAAAAAAAGTAAAAAATCTTGAGCTTATTTTGAATCACTATTCAGGATAGCTTTTAAAATAAGCTATTGTTTTAAACTTCTCATTTTTACCAAATAGAGCTTATAACCTTTTTTTTTTTTCAAAGGAGCTTATAATTTATTTATATGTTAAAATAAGTTATAAGTTCTAAAATAATATCTACCAAATAGAGCCTACCTAAAAACAAATGCCCTTATAAGATATTTTTGTGTAGTGTTTTTTTTTTTTTTTTCTCTCAACAGTTTTACTGTATGATTTAGGGGTATTTGTTAAATAGTTGTTATCTAATTAGTTTAATAGGTTTGATTAGTTGGTAGCATTAGCTGATTGTAGAGAGATGTCTGATAAATTAGTTGTTAGCTGATAGTTGATTACATGTAAAATAACTTTTTCAAAAAACTTATTGAAAATGCTGCTTTTAGCAGTTTTTAAAATTTTAACGTTTTGGAGCAATAATAAGCTATTACAAAAAGCTAATTAATCAAACACTTAGGCCTTATTTGTTAAATTGTTGTTAGCTGATTGAGTTAGAGGATATAACTAGTTGATAACATTAGCTGATTGTAGAAAAATGTTTGGTAAATTAGCTGTTAACTGATAGCTGTTTGGTATAATTTCTTTTCTCAAAAAGCTAATTGAAAAAGTCGTTTTAAGCAACATTTTAAATTTTAGCATTTTAGAGTTACAAAAAGTTGATTAACTAAACACTTATATTAATTTTTTAATCAAGTCAAATAATTACTAGTCGTCAAATAAATCAAAATTGATTGATAGACTAACTATTTTACCAAACAGTGTCTATATAATGATTATTTAACTAAGTTAAATAGTTAATTGTGGTCAAATAAATTAAAATTGAGTGATAAGTTTAGTATGTTACTAAATAGGGCAGAGTATGGTTTGCTATCATGGGGAGAAACAGATGAAACCTCCTAATATTTTGATTATTATTTTATTGCTCCTTTTCACCCTAAAGTTGGTAATAAAGATATGTACTTTAAAAGAATGGAAGAAGTTAGTGTTACATATAGCAATATATATAATTTAATACACGGTAACCCACATGTTGTGGCACATTAATTAATATAATATAATATAATTGTGGTAAAAAACATGCCACATTGCGATTGGGGACACTGAAATTGAAAGACATATCAGAATTGGGTCCATTAGGGGATTGAGAGGACCTTAATACATCCTCTAAACAGGAAACCTAAACTCAATCTCTCAGGAAACATAATCACATGCACATCTTAATGTGTTAGTTAAATCACATCAACTAATAACTTGATTATCTTGCGTCTTGTCAAGCACTTAGAGTGATGATGATACAAAACACTAGGTTTATTGCATGCCATTTATAGAAACTTAAAGTCTCAATTACAATCATTAGTGGTTAAACCAAATTAATAAAGCTTTTGTTTAATCTTGTGAGCACCGTCGGATCGGATCAATTATTTTAATCCGTCCAATTTAAACGCGCGGGAAATAAACATCAAAGAAAGGTTCAACTCCAAACGCTAATAAAAATCAAAGAGCACAAGAATAATAGTGATGATGCTAATTGACTTTAAGAAGGTAATATTAGTACGCATTAACAAGGGTATTAGGGTAATAATAATTTGATTTATGAGAAAGCCTATAGTCATTACCTCAAAGTAAGCAGTGAAGTTCTCCTTATAATCCTAGTCTGCAAAGGACCATAAATTAAAGAAATAAATCGGCCTAAGTTGTTCATAGTTGACCAGGTTAGACCAAGAAGATCAATATATAGGCAGCTCCCATAGAAAGTCAAACTTGGAACCTTGTGGTTACCAAGCTAACTACTCAACCAATTCAGCTATGGATTGGCCACCGACAAGGTAATAATATTATTTGTATCAAATTTTATATACTTATCTGATGACCAATTCATAGTGATGATATCCGTTTATTTATAAATAACTAATGAATATGAAGCATCATGACATATATTGGAAGTGATATTAGATAAATAGATACTCCCCCATTCCTATTTTATGTATCCGGTTGAGACTTAACTGAAGTTATTTTCAATTCAATTTTTAATAATAATAATAATAATTATTATTATTATTATTATTATTATTATTACTATTATATTTTGTACTGAAGTATTTATGTCTTTAAAAATATATTCCACTCATATTCCTTAAACCAACTAAACATTAGAATAACATTCATAAGGTCTATTCCTCTCGCTAACCAAACAATAGAATACAATTCATGTCGTAAGTGTAGTATTAAGACATAAAATTTATATATTTAGTAATTATATTAATTAAAGGACTATGAAACACACAAAAAATAATTAAAAATAATAAATAAAATAAGCAAAGAAGACGTAAATTATTTAACCAATGAATAAAAAGTAAAATGAGATTATATAACATATAGTAAGAAATGAAATGTCGTAATTAATAGTGGCATCCAATATTATTAATATCCAAAAGAATCTTTATTAGAAGGGACTTAAAAAGTTTTAACCCACTCAATTACCAAAAGCTTTGTCGTTGAAATGTTGGCTTTGTCCCCCTGCTTTGAATAATTACATACATGCTTGCTTTTGCTTTGTGCATAGTGGCAAATGATGAACAACTTTCTTCTCATCACTGCACATTTAATCTTACATGAGTGAGTGTTTGGGAGAGTGCTTATGCCCCTAAATGAACTATTTGAGATTCTATTAAGTGTGGGGCCGGGGGACTACTCCTCCCTTTGAGTAGAGTCTTGTCAATCAAATAGTTGTCTAGTATTCTCATAAGTGGAAGGGCTACCAATTGGCCCTAATTAAAGGGGGAAGAATCATGATAAACCCTTGTTAAAGGAGAGGAAATTTTATTATTAGAGACAATCCACATCTAATCCATTTTCCATCACCCATCAACCTCATTTACAAGGATAACCCAAGCCCTAAGGGATAGGCTAGCTTCAATTGTTTTCAGGGATATGATTTAGGATTATATACTTTAAAAGATATGGTGCCATTTGCTATCCTCTAGCACATTAGGATAAATTCACCATTTTCTTTCAATTCCCATTGCTAGTTGGCTTTTTTTTTTTTTTTTTTTAAGTATTACTGATTCTGTTACAATATAATATCTGTTCATAACTAATTTCTCAACCTAGTGAAGCACAAAGAGTCAACAACGCCTCCACTGAGACTCGAACCCACCCCCTTCCATATGGAAGTGCAATTGGTGCCATTAGACTACAAGGTCTTGGCTAGGATTATACTTATTTAAGATAGGGAAAATTGTAGTTTATGTCACTCACAAATATGTCAATTATCAATGTCATCCCTGAATTATTAGTGGTGTAAATGTTCCTTGAACCTTCTTCATATTAGGGGAGGGACAATATATGTCACGTTTTAAAAATTTAGGGATAAAATTTACACCACTAATAAGTTAGGGGTAACATTAATAATGGGGTATAAATTACAATTTTTCCTTTTAACATATAAGATATGGTACCATTTGTAATTTCTACCATATTGAGATACATCCACCATTTTGTTTCTGATTTGCGTCACTTATTTCAGCTCCAATATCTCCGTATGATATGTGTAATTATATTAATTTTCTTTGATGTATTAAAAAAAAAAAACATTTGTGTAGTGACATGCATAATTTATGAGTAAATACCTAAAATGGTCCCTTGACTATGTCATAGACCTTAGTGAGCAATGATTGAATAGTTGAGGACTTAATTTTTGGGGTTGCCCAAGGTATCCCTCTAACCGGCAGCCAGAAGACTAACCCTCATTCCAACTGTCAACACACTAAGTGGTAGGGGAGTGGCCAAATGGTTTGTTCCATTTACATGGGTGGGGATCGAACCCCCAACCTCATGCTTAAGGGACAAGGTGTTGAACTACCACGCCAACCATGTTGGTTAGTTGAGGACTTAATTTGCTAAACTTGATAGTCGACGATCAATTTGTGAATTTCGCTATAGTCAAGCACCATTTTGGGTATTAACTCATAATTTATTAACTATTCTAATTTTTTTTTACACGTAATTTTCTTATTTAAAATTATAAACTTATACTGCTGGACTATAATTAATTAACACCCTTTTTTTTTAATACAACCGATCTGACTCTATTACTCCCTCTGTCCCATTTTACCTGTCCTATTTACTATTCATTGGTCAAACCAACTCTTCCTTCTTTGCTTCTTTTCTTTATTAATTTTTTTTATTTTTAAATTTATTTTTTTGTGTTTAATAGTACTTTTAATGTAGTTTCTAAATATATAAATTTTATATATTAATGCTAAACTTAATAATATGAAAAATTAGATTAAAAATTACTTCAGTCAAGCCTCGTTAAACGAATCAGACAACCATTTTGGGACGGAGGTAGTATTAATTAACACCCTTTTAACTACGGAGTATTTATCAATTACATTAATTATCCAGCTTTAGCCTTTAGTCTTGTTATCCTTATCTTTCCGATGAAACATAAAATGTTAATTAAACCATTAATCTCATCTTTATTCAACTAATAAGGCAATTGTGGTAGTTTCCAAGTAACATTTCAATTACTCTCTTTCACAAGAGTGTGAGTGAGTGTCCTAGACGGATTGTTATGCCATGGACCCAGGTCCACCTTGCAAGGTGGACCTGGGTCTACATTCACATACACTATACTCTACATTCACACTTTGTAAACTTTACATTCACATATTACAGGATTATATGATACTCTACATTTACACTTTGTAAACTCCACATTCACACATTACAGGATTATATGTTTAGTAACTATATTACCACTTTTATGCATTCACACATTCAAAACTCTATATTCACAGGTCATGTACTCTATATTCACAACTTAAGAACTCCATATTCACACATTACAGGGCTATAAGTTGCTAGAACTTCTTAACTCTATTACAGATTCACACATGCATAACTCTATATTCACGATTTCTATACTCTACATTCACACATTTCTAGGCAACTCTACATTCACACAATCATAAGTCTACATTCACGATTTCTATACTCTACATTCACACTTTGAAACCTCTACATTCACACATTTTTGGGCAAATCTAATTCAGCAATGTCTTCACTAATTTAATAAAAAAAAAAAAGACAAAACGACGTAGTTTTGGACCCAGGTCCACGGCATAATTTGCCGTCCTGGACTCCTAGGGGTTGTTTGGTTTGAACCTTTAATTTGAGGCTACATTTTCATGGATTCAATTCCGATCCAATCTCTCACATATCAATTATCAAGCAAAGCCCATTAAAGGTATGCTCAAAACAATTAAACTATTTTGATTGCGTAAGTAATTTTTGTTAGCTTAAGGATTGGAATAAGAATAGTGATTTAAATGACAAAAATATGTAGGATAAAGTTTATGAGATCAAAAGTTTTTATCAAAATCTTTTATTATCTGACGTGGTAATTTTTATTTTATAGGTTATCATAACCATTGTGTAATTGAATCATCGAACTAAAAATGTGTGCAATTGAACTATTAAAAACTCAAAAATTTTGCAAATAACATTTTTTACAGGTTACTTCCAAGCTTTGTTTTACTAGCAAGTAGCAACCATAGGTTGTGGCGTTCAAATCATACCAATGGCCAAAAAATGAAAGTATAAATTTAGCTTTGTTGTGAATACTAGTTTACAAGTATTTGATAACAGGAACAGTAATGGCCCTTAAATTTGGGTTCAAACTTATGATGTATTATAAGAGTCTAAGACCAAATGATGTGGATAGAAAATTTAAGACTTTTGGTAATTAAGTAATTAGTTGTTGTTGGAGATGTTTGGGATCAAATTAGTTTTGTTGCATAGGTAGTGGAATATAATCAAGGTTGTCTGAGAAAGTAAGAAGATACAATGCACATAAATCATAAATGATTAAATGGTAATTAACTCAACTAATGACCCACCACCAAAGTCCAATCAATTTGTACTAACCGTGATTAACTAGTCAAATTAACAAAGATTAGAGTGTGATTAGTGTAGCGTGCAATGGGCAATAATTAAGACATCAACTTTACTTGATTCTGTTATATCAAATCAAAAATTATAAAAGAGAGCAATAAAGGCGAGAATATGATATGAATAGAAAATGTATTATCAATTGCAGTGATAATTTTCACATTGTATTTACTTTTTAAAATGTTTAGAAATTCTTTTTGATTTTTTTTTCTTTCTAAGTCGTTAACATTATTAAATATAATAATTTATATATTGTGCTTAATTATGTTCTTGCACATTACAAATTATTTTTAATTTTTATTTTATAAAATATTGATTATTTTTATTATTATTATCTCGATCTATTAATGAAGAACTGAATTGAAGACTATAACAAGACATATTTTAGTTATATGATATATTTTGGACTACTTTATTCAACTGAGCTAATATCATCTAACGTCCTCTGAGTATAGTGATTTTACCATGTTTAGTCCTAAACTTTTAAATTGACCGCTTGAGATCCTTCGACTTTCAAATTGTTACCATCTGTAGTTCAAGTTAACGATCCATGATCCTTCCACTATCAAATTTTAACCACCCATGACCTTCCAGGAGGACCACGACGGGTTAAAATTTGAAAGTTCAAGGACCATGGGTGGTTAACTTGGACCACAAATGGTAACAATTTGAAAATTCAGGACTAAACGTGACAAAATTACTATACTCGGAGGACTATAACCCACATGGCATCCAATGGATGTAATACAATGTTTGGATTATATTAACTGTGTAATTATGTCTCCTAATTACCAAACTCATTCCACAATAAACAGAGAGAAGTGGTCAACCACAGCAATTAGTAGTAATCATTATGTGCTACTGTTTTAACTCTTTTTTTTCCTTCTTCCGCCACTAAATATGATGCATACAATATAATCAATTACTCCGTACATTTGTTGCTACAATACTTAATCCATTACTATGTGTTTAATTTGATTAGTGATATTTAATTCACTTTATTTAAAATTTATTTTTTATTTTTTTTAGATTAATAAAATTTATATATTCAGAAATTACTATAGAAAAAGTATTATTAAATATAAAAAGTCAAATTTAAAAATTACTCCGAATAAGAATATTAAAAAGAATAATTTAATCAATAAATAATAAATTAGATCAAAGTAAATGCATATTCTTAATATAATATTTTTGGTATCATATATATAATATTCTTTAAGGCTTTTTTGGTGTAAATTTAACTATTCCAATTATGTAATAGTTTCGTCAGATAATAATAAGATAATAAATGTAAAAAGACAAAAAAAAAAAAATTGATCGACAAACTAATTACCCACCGATATTAAAGGGATATAAACTATTTAAGCAATCAATCCACCTACTGTTCAGATTAATAATATACATCATTTATTATTTATTGAGAAAATTGTGAGTCAAATTGTTTAACTCCCAGCAACAACTCAAATCGATCTAAACCCATACTAACTTACTAAATTATTACCAACCAACTACACTAGGGCAGAAGGTTAGTTCAAATGTAATCTACATGTATATTGCATAATATAATATGCATGTACGTCTTGATCTGATTAAAATAAAAATAAAAAGAACATAAATTGTAACTTTTTTTTTCTTTCAATCAATGGGCGCATTACATCAATATATAATTTAAAAAGATAGAGGGGAAAATGGTAAATATATACATGTTCCATTGTTCCATAGTGTATAGTTGAAAGATGAAAATTAAAGTTGAAAAGTTAGTAGTTTAACGTTGAATGTTGAATGTTGTTAAACTATGTTACTAGCAGGTTAAAAGTGTTTGGTAAAATTATATATTTAATAAGAGTTAATTTCATTTTTGGTTCTAAATTTATAGGTGATTGTTCACTTTTAGTCTTTTTTTTTTATCAAAACATTCTCATTTGGTCTTAATA
Source organism: Ipomoea batatas (assembly GCA_002525835.2). NCBI lineage: Eukaryota > Viridiplantae > Streptophyta > Magnoliopsida > Solanales > Convolvulaceae > Ipomoea > Ipomoea batatas. The sequence goes on along the minus strand of CM008336.1, from coordinate 21,440,318 downwards.
TTATTGTGGCATGACCATTTTTGGTCGTCTGTCAAAAACTTTATTGCAATGCCATTAAATACAATGACATTTCAATTTTTTTATATACAAAGTAGGTTAACCCGTTATATTTCTTTTTATGTTTTTTTTTTTAAAAATCATAATTGAAGACCAAAATGACATCGTATTTAACAAAATTTAAATTATTTTGTTGATAAAAGAATAAAAATGATAATGCCACAATAGTAACAGAACCAAAAGTAGATATTCTAAAAAAATGACTAAAAATAGACTGTCTCCTATAAATATAGGAACAAAAATAAAATTAACTCATTTAATGAGTTGATGAGTGTAAAATGACAAGGAAGCAAGTGCATTTGAATATAATAAAATAGTTAAGTAGAGCTGTGAAAATGAGTTAAGTCCACTGTCTTGTCTCGCTCCACAATACAATCGTTAAGTTCACAGCGGATTGTAAACCTTGGTCCAATATACAGAATTTAACTTTATAATGTACAAGATTCATGTTAGGACACATAATAAACACTTAATATAACACACATACACATTATGGAATTGAAATTCATAATACACAGAATTATATAGATGAAGCCACATAAATTCATAACATAATACGCATGCTCTGAATGTACTTATTTTAAAATATCGTGTTTATGTTTATGTGTATTATGTTAAGTGTTTATGTGTGCTTAATTATATAATTTTGTACATTATGAACATAAATTCTATACTTTATGAAATCAAATTTTGTATATTGAACTAAGACTTTGGTCCACGATATAAATTGCCCTGCACAATAAAGATGGGTTGTTATGCCGTGGACCTAGGTCCACCTTGCAAGGTGGACTTGGGTCTACATTCACATACACTATACTCTACATTCACAATTTGTAAACTCCACATTCATACATTACAGGATTATATATTTAGTAACTATATTACCACTGTTATGCATTCACATATTCAAAACTCTATATTCACAGGTCCTATTCTCCACATTCATAACTTGAGAACTCCACATTCACACATTACAGGACTACAAGTTGCTAGAATTTCTTAACTCTATTACAGATTCACACATGCATAAGTTTACATTCACGATTTCTATACTCCATATTCACAATTTGAAACCTCCGCATTCACAAATTTCTGGGCAACTCTACATTCACACACAATCATAAATCTACATTCACGATTTCTATACTCTACATTCACACTTTGAAACCTCTACATTCACACATTTTTGAACAACTCTATATTCAGCAATATGTTTACTATAAATAAAATAAAAAAAAAAGACGTAGTTTTGGACCCAGGTCCACCTTGCAAGATGGACCTGGGTCCACAGCATAATTTGCCAATAAGGATGGACTGGTTGAGTGGGCTTTGATATTCAAACCCCACCAACGTGATGGACTAGGTAAGCCATGGGCCAACCCACCTAGTTTATAAATAAAAAAAACATTGTATAAATAATTTTAAATTTTTCTAAACCTTGTTAAAGTTTTAAAGTTGCCATTGAAGTCTTGAACCTTGTTAAAGTTCCCATTATATGGAAATCAATGTCCATTACTATTCATATTAAGTATTAAGCTAGTGTATTTTAAAATTTTAAATTTTGGATTAATTTTGTTATGAAATATCTATTTATTTGGACTTAATAGTTATTATTGGTTTTAACAAAGTATATTACTCCCTCCGTCTCATTTTATGTGTCTGGTTCGGTTAACGAGACTTGACTGAAGTTATTTTTAACTCAATTTTTTGTAATATTAAATTTAGTATTAATATACAAAATTTATATATTTAGAAACTACACTAAAAGTACTATTAAACACAAAAAATCAAATTTAAAAACAAGTTAAAAACAATAAAGAAAATAAACAAAGAAGAAAGAGTTGGTTTGACCAATGAATAGTAAATATGACAGATGGAGTAATATTTATTTGGAATAAGGTTCAAATAAGCCACTGAACGTAAATTATTTTAAAATGCCAATTCACCATCCACCAAGCAGGTAACCTGGTGAAATGGACGGTAACATGCTATTAGGTGAAATTGCAAACATTTGGAGTGTTCAGTGACCTAATTGCACTATTTTTTGGTTCAGTGACCTAATTGTACTTTCAGATTATATTCGGTGGCCAATTTGTACCTTATTCCTATTTATTTAAACTATATAAATTTTTTTATTATGCAATTATTACTTTTTAAAATTAATTTTTAATTGAACTTAATTTTTAAGCTTGGAGTTTGTCAAGCTGGTCTACGGGCTTATGCGGAGCGGGACGAGCTTACCTTTTTCGATCCCGCCAAAATGACAGGCACTAAGGCTTGTCAAATTAAATGACGAGCTTTGGTGGGCCTCGTCCCGTTAGAGCATCCATATCAATGAAGTTATTTCGCGGTATTTGAGGAGTTTTTGTAAGTGTGATTAGGAAAGAGAAGATATGGGGAAAAGAAAAAAAAATAACGCGAACAGCAGCCGTATTAAATGAAAATAAATGTCAGGCATTTACTGTTTCATGAACCAAAGCTTGAAGAAGATACAAAAGCAATCTCTCTCCTATTCTCTCACTTGATTAGTTGGCAAAAACTGACATGATCCCATGAAAAAGCCACAGGTAAGGATGCTCTTAGCCCACGTAGACGCAACGGGCAAATTATTGTATAGATCATTATCCACACAGAGATGTGCGAACCTTATATAACAAAAAGTATATTTTTAATATATTAAAAGTAAATTTTTCGTGTACTAAATGTATAATTTGATAGTATGGTCCACACAGTTGTGTGGACCATGGCTCATACAATAATGATTGTTAAATATGACAATGTCACAATAAAATTAATTACTCCGAAATCCGAATAACATAAACTTGATATTGGGCTGTAATAACTTTTATTCAGTCCAATTTGTTGGGCTCCCACTGGGCTATTCCGAACCGTTCAAAACCAGCCCATTTTTCAAATAGCATGCATTGCATTATGCATACGGCGGACCCTAGTTTACACAGTGCTGTGTTATTCAGTGTAGACCATAGTCGTCAAATGAAAATGTAGTAGAATTAAAATAATAATTTAGTATTGCTATAATAAAATTAGTGTGTGTGAAAAACAAAATTGAAAAACAGAGCTCACTCAATAACGTATATTGTCAAATGAAACTGTAGTAAAATTAAAATGATGTTTTATTATTTTCACTTTAATGAAACTAGTGTGCGTGGAAAATAAAATTAAAAAACATAACAATATTGTCAAATGAAACTGAAGTGTAATTAGAATGATATTTTCTTCATGATCCACAATAAAATTTGCTGGTTGCTTTGGCAAATTATAGTATTATACTATGGATCAAGGTACACCTTGCATTGTTGACCACGATCTAAAATAAGATTTAAATTGTGTTTGTAGTTAACATATAATGCATTTGTAAATAAATTAAAAACACATAATATATTAACTATAGACATATAATATATTAACTACAGTCACATAATATGCAGTTAACATATTATGTGCCTTTAATTCATTTATAGTCACGTAATTTATTAACTAAAAACACATAATATGTTAACTGTAGACACATAATTTTTGAAGCAGAGTTCATAATGAAAAATTGACCCTGACCGGCTGACCCATGGTATAACAATTGTGTTTCCTTCAATAGTTATACCGTGGACCAGGGTCCACCTTACACTTTGTAAGGTAGACCCTGGTCCCAAACGATTGCATTTCAGCTGTCATGATTAACACGACGTCGTTTCATTTTTCAAAAATCGTGCCGCACGTGTTTTTGAACGTTAAACATTGAGTTTATAAATATACTAATTTATGGATATTAAACTTTGAGTTTATGAACATATAGTGTCTAGTTTTTGAACGTATATAATATAGTGTCTAGTTTTTGAACGTATATAAGGCATGTTATGAACATGCAACAAAGTGCATGCTAAAGTGGCTAGTTTATATATGAACGTTAGACTTTGATTTTATGATTATATAATGTCTAGTTTCTAAACTTTGAGTTTTTGAATACACACACACACGCATATATAATTTTGACAAAGGCGACATCGTTTTAGGTCAAGGTTCACCTTGTAAGATAGGCCCTAATACATAATATAATTTGCACGTTCCCTTGCTCGTTGCATTATATGCAATATTTATGAAGAGAAAAATGCTATTTTCCCCTAAAATTTCCCCCCATCTATTACGTAACTTATAATCATTGAGTGGCATGAATTGAGCTGACCTCACATACTTTTAATTAAACACTACAGACTAATTAAAGTATTAGATAGTGTCAAGGAGAAATTTTAAGAGGCCGGGGTGTGTAAGTATTACTCCATTGCATCTTATGAAATTGTTGCATTAAGTGTGTGGATTTGATTATTTGTTGTTGAGTTGTAGTTCAAATAATTATTCATTAGTATCTTTCATTCCATTGCCTCCTGCATGGAGGAGTCTCATCACTATTGAATTCTTGTTCCCATCTACACTATATCCTAAAACAACTTTCAAGTCAGAATCACAGTTGTACGTGTTGAGCATATAATATATATAAACATAAATGTGCAACCCAACTATCAGCTCAGGTTTTTAATTGAGATGGAGCTCATGTTTTAATTTGGTATCAGAGCCATGTCAAAGGTGAATCTCCACATCACCCAATAAGAAAAGAGACTATCAGCTTAGACTTTTAGTTGAGATGGAATACGTGTTTCAATTGTACCAATCATATACTAACAATTTCCAGAATTATTGGAACACATACAACTTCCAACATGTAAATGCTAAATAAATAAATACAAGCTAAGTACATCATAACCACACAGATCAGATATTGTGCTCAAATCCTATGCTCTTATTAATAAAAGATTTAGCTCATATGCTATGCATGAACAATCAGTTGTTCTGGGGAGGAAAATGTATAGTATATATAGATGTTATGCAACTACTACTTCATTTATGCCAATTCCCAAGTGTACATCAAGTTTAACTATTTTGGTCAAAATCTGGGCGATCCGATATCCAATCCTAAGAGTATCATCTAGCTAACTGGTGGTCGTAAAATGCTAACCTATCACTCTGCGAGATCGCCTTTTCTGATGAAAGCTATCTCGTTTCTCTGAGCACAGCAAAGGCCATCTTCAATTAGATGCTGATCGAGGAATATAGAGGATATATATTGTATACTATTCACAATGCGTGGTGCCTCGCTTCTAGCAAGTGCGATCTGATCCTTTCGTTCAGCATCTCTTGTGACGTTACATACCTTGATTAAAGCACAAATTAAAGACATACATAAAACATATATTTAAATCTGGGTAATAAGAAACCAAATATGTATATCCACTCGCTGAAAAACTCACCTGCTGCTTTGCTGCCAGACACGTTGGTTGAGTTTGTCGGGTTAACAGTTGGGTCATCGCTAGCATTGGGTTGTTGATCTCTTGTTGTTTGAACCTGGGGAAACATGAAAAGAGAGATTGCATAAACGCTCCAATACAAGCAGAATTGCATTGTAGACAGCTAGGAAGTAGGAACTATATTACTATGGCCCTGTTTGGTAAATTGCTGTTAGCTGATAGCTATTAGAGGGTATGAGTAGTTGATAACATTAACTGATTGTAAAAAGGTGTTTGGTAAATTAGCTGTTAGCCGATAGCTGTTTGGTATAATTTCTTTTCTCAAAAAGCTAATTGAAAAAGTTGTTTTGAGTAGCTTTTTGAATTTTTAACATTTTGGAGTAACAAAAGCTTATTAACCAAACACTTATATTGATTTTTTTAACTAAGTTAAATAGCTAATAGTGGTCAAATAAGCCAAAATTGACTGATAAGCTAAATATTTTACCAAACAGGGCCATATGTATAGTGATGTAAATAAATCCGGGACAAGGCACCAACCTGACTGGTCTGGTTTTTTAACCGACTAGGTATAGGATCAGAATTCTGTGTCAGCTGCAAGTTCTTGATCTTTTCCGGATCCTCGGGGGGCAACATAGTCGACTTGCTTGGGACTTCTCCATTCATTCTCATCTTTGAGGCATTCAAGCCCGGGGCTGAACTTGCAGAAGGCTGCTGTGACAAAGGGACGAATGGCGTTCTTGGGACCGACATCGAAACCCCTTGACAAGGATGCCCGAAAGCCTGAATATTAGACGCTGCAGCCATTCCTGGAAAGTTAATGGGTCCAGACATTGACGGGGAAGGGAAATGTGGTCTTGGCATAGCGGGCATTGGATAGATGGGACATCCCGGGGATCTGCCACTAAGCTCGGGCAAGCCCATGCCAAAACCCATGCCCATCCCTATCCCTAAGCCCATCTGAGGAAAATGTGGCATTTGAGCATGCATGTGATGATGCATTCCTGCGGGGAACATCATTTGTGGCATACACAATCCCGCTCCCATTGACATAATCTGCATCAAGTTGGGATGCACTGTAATGCGACTGTAGTGACAACATGAATTCTTATACATTTATCAAAATGAACTCTGAAATCCCAGTCTGAATGCAATGTTGGGAAGATCTTGAAGCTGAAGAAAAGAATGAGGGTGACATTTTTCACAATAAAATATGCTGGTTCAAATGTAAGAATTGGTCTATTTCATCATATTTTATCAAATGTGTAGTGGAAATGTTGACTCTCAACTTGCCTTCTAAAATAAATAGTTTCACAGTATTTCTCCTCTCAAGTCTCACCCCCACGAAAACAATATCAACAACAAACAAAAATGAAAAAATAGGAAAGATAATACGATTCCACATGGAGATTGAAATGAAAAATGCAACCTTGGACATCATAGAAGCTTCACCTTACCTGCACTTGAAGTTGAAGTGTCTTCAAATATTCGATAGCTTCATCAAGCATTGAAGCTTTATCCGCCTAGAAAGATGATGCAACTTGTCAAAATAGAACAATTGGAAAAAAGGTACTCTCAAGCATGATCAATTCAGTCCTTTCTAATTGTATCGGTGCACCCAAGTCAAGTAACGAGTTTTTTGAAGGTAACTTATTAAAAAGCTTTCTAACTTTGGCAGCAAAAATCAAACTCAGAGAGATGAGTCAGTTAACATTGACTTATTATGAGACGATTTCTTTACCTTATTACAGTTGGGTATAAGTTCCTGCAACGCCCGCATCTTTTCATTGATCCTGTCTCTTCGTCGCTGTTAACAATATGTCAATATTTTTTATTATATAGTGAATAATAATAATAATAATAATAATAATAATTAGAAATATAAGTGATGGAGCATGAGACGTAATAGTTGTATCATTTCTGGATGATTTTTTGCTCACCCTTTCTGATAGATTGTGCACTTCTGCAGCTCGGCTTCTCTTTAGCCCTGTTCCTCCTCTAGCAGGAGCTGCTTTTTTCGCACCAGCTGATTCTTCTTCTGCATCCTGAAAAAAAAGATTGTTAGTTGTAAACAGAAACAATTGGTAATCAAATTGCTACAAAAATACATCAAGGGAAGTGGTTATTCATCAAAACATACTTCACTTGGGCATCCAGACTCCTCGTTTTCTCGAGTTCTTCTTTTTAAACTGTGGGACTGATCATTTGAAGCTCTCTCTGCACTACTGCCCGAGCATACAGAAGAACAAGCCCCGGGCTCGACAGTTTTATCACCATCCAAAACTCTTCCCACATAAGCGGGACTAATAAGTTTACCATGGGCCTTGTCAGCATCATTAGTATCTTCTCTGAATGAAGCATCGGTCTGTTCAAGGGGGGACGACTCACCGTGAGGCTTAGCGAGTGTTGGTCTTGGTTCAAATTTAGTGCTTATTAAGTTAGGTTGACTTTTAAGGTCACTTTCCTTTCTTGAGGTGCTACATGCTTCAATAAGCGCGGTTTTAGCGGGATTCTGAGTATTTTCTTTGATCTCCTTCTCCCTTTTTCCCTTTGCTTCTAAAGTCGAAGTAAGGTTCTGAAGATTAGCTCTGGCAAGCACAACAGGTCTGGAGAAATTAGAAAAGTTTAACAAAGTAGGGCAAGTTCGAGGGGTTTCGGTGTCTTGATTTTGTATCTTCATACCGGCTGAAGCTTGGGCTGGAACTGAATCTTTCAATATAGAGTCGAGATTGATACTACCATTACTGCTACCGATATCTGAAACTCCCGATACAAGGGGGTTAGCTTGCTGAGAAGACCACGAGGCTAACAATCCAAACCTAGGAGTAGGAGAACAATCAACTTTCGATGCATTTCTCTGTCCCGAGTTCACAACATTGTGATTAGGAACACTCTTGGAAGCCCCAACCATGAGGTTACAACAAACCCCCTTATCAATCAACGCGAAACCATCATCATTTGCAGTCATGCCAGATATTTCAGGCAAAAGTTGAGAGCCATACTCTTGTGACTGGCCATTAGTAGGCGAATAATTTAGCCAGGGAGCAATCTCGTCGTCCTGGCTCAAATCCATTTCGCCAGAGGGCACCGATAGGGGCATTTCATCCAAAACAGAACCCGCTAAATCTAACTTCCCAATCCTAGAGGTCGAGGCATTCCCTACACACTTCTCCCGCATCCTAGACGCTTGCAACGAAAGATTATTGTCACTCTTCTTAGCTTTACTCGACTGACCTTGCATACTAATCTGACCATTTTCCCACACAAGTTCAGAAAAATCACTCCCTGGTCTGCATTTAAACCCAACCAAAACTCTCAAAACAATCCAACCAAACATATATCAACACTACAGTCAATCAAATCCACATTTATTATTAAAAACAATCNNNNATATATATATATATATATATATACCTCATTTCCTTCTGCAAAATCCTTGGAGTAGTGGTCAGCCGTTGCGGCTGTACTTTCTATATATATATAGCTCATTTCCTTGTATTACATAATAATAAATGACGTCAACATTTAACTTGAATTCATCTTCAATTTATTTTAAAATGCGTGAATTGCATATTCTTTCAATTCCACAAATGAACATGTAATGAAGATTTATGTAGTTTAGTTGGTAATAAACATGTTATTATTTGTCCGTATAGATAGTTCAATTAGTTAATTATTGAGTGATAAATGGTATGTAAAGACCATGCATTTGATTTACTGAATATTAGAATTTTAAGTAAAGGAGGTGGCGATGTGCGTTCTACAAATAAGTGTACATGCTCAAATAATAAATCCTCAAGTTATTTTTATATTATTCTGTACACATTTAAATAATGAACATTACATATAAAAATAATCTACCATATGTATAGAAACAATGTACTATATATGTAAGGTCCACACAGGTGTGTGGACCATGATCCACCTATTAAGAATTGGTGTATGAGACTCTTTATGAACACTAGACACTAGTCCTCCCACTTAATGGGTCGCTAAATTATTATGATTTAGTTCTTTACAATCTTGTTAGTCGAAGTTAATTGGCAAGAGACTTAGCCTATAATGAGCAAATGAGCATCTAAACATACATTTGATATTTTAAGGCCGAGTGTTTTGGCGTTTGTACACATTTCCCTTTTGGGAGTTTGTGAAAATTCCTCAAAACATTTCGCAACCATATTTGTAATACAAAACAAAATCAGAAAACTCATTTTTTTAAAGGAAATACATTTAGGGTATAATTGAGAAAAAACCATTTTCCTAAAATGAAACTTATTTGGTTACTAAATTGTTATTTTCATGTTTGACGTTTTTTTTGTTTTTGTTTTTGTTTGTATAAAGGGTATTTTTAATAATAAAGTTATAAATGTGATTGAATTTATTAGAAAAGAGTATAAGACAATTGCTATTAGACTCACATCTTATAAATTACTCCGTAATATAGTAAGGAAGACAATTTTTAATGAACAGAGATAACAATTTCGTTGATCTTATCCGAAGAATGTCAAGAAGTCCCTTATCGGCAAATTGTATCATATACTAGTTATATCATGGACCCAAGTTTATAAAAATAATACTTTCATATAATAAGTTTAGGTTAATAAAAATAATACTATAGAAACTCTTAGCGGGAGTAGCCTATTGATCTTTTTTATTTGAGTCGATCAACTATGACTTATGGATGGACAACTTAGAATGATTTAAGTTATTGTTGTCTTTTGTCGGCTGAGGTTATAAAGCGAAGTTTATCTAATGTATACCTTCAGGTAATGTCTACGGGATTCCCTCGTCATTAATTTTTTTTTTTTTTTTTTTTGTGTTTAATTTATGTACGTGTATATATGTTAATGTCTAAGTTTTCCTTAATCAATAACATTATTTATATGTATTATAAATTATAAATATAATATAATAATTTTTTTCGAAACACTCATAATTATTTACATGGTATAATAATAATAATAATAATAATAATAATAATAATAATAATAATAATAATAATAATTATTATTATTATTATTATTATTATTATTATTATTATTATTATTATTATTTAAATGTGTTTGAAATCTTTTCAGGAGGGGTACATGTGCATTTTTTTTATTTTTTATTTTTTGTTGTAGAAAGACCAAATTTCATCTACTAGAGAACAAAATGAGAATGATATGATGCATTTGTAATGGAAGTTTTTGTTTAAGTCACCTCAGGTAGAACTGAAGTGATGCCGCATCACCGAAAGGTGGAAAATTCACTTTTCGGTGGATTGAAGTAATTACACCAACCACCTTCTGATGAAATTTCTTCAAACCACCGAAAAGTGGATATTGAAGCCATGTCAAAGAAAATATTATTTTATTGAACACCGTGTCAAAAAAATATATTTTTTCAGCCACATCAACTTAACTGGACGTCATGTCATCAAAACCTTATGGAACCTAGAAAAAATAGTAAATACAAAAAT
>CM008336.1:21384557-21400033 GCA_002525835.2 Ipomoea batatas | reverse complement strand
CCTTGATAAACTAAATTGACATTTTTATGTACCTAATTGCAACTTTAAAAAGTTTAAAGACCTAATTGATTTTTCAGGTAAAGGTTGATAGCCTATTCGACACATTTTATGCGAAAAAAAAGTGGCATTTACATTTACCTGGTATTACAGGTCACTAACAGGTAATTATGCCTTGATGAACTAAATTGACATGTTTATATATCTAATTGCAACTTTAAAAAGTTTGAGGGCCTAATTAATTTTTTTAGGTAAACTTCGATGGCCTTTTTGACACATTTTATGCAAAAAAGTGACATTTATATTTACCTGTTATTACAAGTCACTAACGGGTAATTATTCCTTGATGAACTAAATTGACATTTTTATGTACCTAATTGCAACTTTAAAAAGTTTGAGAGGCCTAATTGATTTTTCAAGTAAAGGTTGATAGCCTATTTGACACATTTTATACAAGAAAAAGTGACATTTACGTTTAATTGGTATTACAGGTCACTAACAGGTAATTATGCCTTGATTAACTAAATTGACATGTTTATCTATCTAATTGCAACTTTAAAAAGTTTGAGGGGCCTAATTAATTTTTAGGTAAAGTTCGATGGCCGTATTAACACATTTTATGAAAAAAAAAAGTGACATTTACATTTACCTGATATTACAGGTCACTAATACGTAATTATGCCTTGATGAACTAAATTGAGAATTTTATGTACCTAATTGCAACTTTAAAAAGTTTAAGGGCCTAATAGATTTTTCAGTTAAAGGTTGATAGCTTATTTGACACATTTTATGCAAAAAAAAAAAATAACATTTACATTTACCTGGTATTACAGGTCATTAATAGGTAATTATGCATTGATGAACTAAATTGACATGTTTTTGTATCTAATTGCAACTTTAAAAAGTTTGACGGGCTAATTAATTTTTCAGCTAAACTTCGATGGCCTTTTTGACACATTTTATCCAAAAAAGAAAGTGACATTTACATTTGTCTGGTATTACAAGTCACTAACAGGTAATTTTGCATTGATAAACTAAATTGACATTTTTATATACCTAGTTGTAACTTTAAAAAGTTTGAAGGCCTAATTGATTTTTCAGGTAAAGTTCTATGGCCTATTTGACACATTTTATGAAAAAAAATAAATAAAAAATAAAAAAAATAAAAAAATTGACATTTACATTTATCTGGTAATTATGACTTGATGAATTAAATTGACTTGATTATGTACCCAATTGCAACTTTAAAGAGTTTGAGGGTCTAATTAATTTTTCAGGTAAAGTTCGATGGCCTTTTTGATACATTTTATGCAAAAAAAAAAAGTGAGATTCAATAAAAAATTAATTACCGAAATGGTCCATTGACTATAGTAAAATTACCAATTTGGTCCCGATTTAACGGTTGTTTAACACCAAAATAAACAGAGGACCAAATTGGTTAATTTTTTCAATGTCGAGGACTTAATTAGGCAAGAAAAATTGTCGATGACCAAAGTGGTGAAATCCCAATAGTCGAGGGACCAAATCGGTAATTAACTCCAAACACTTATATTGATTTTTTAATTAAGTCAAACAACTAATAGTGGTCAAATAAGTCAAAATTGACTGATAGGCTAACTATTTTACCAAACAGGGCCTAAATACCTTTTTTTTGTTTTGTTGTTTTTTTTTTTTCTGCTAGAAATAAAAAGGACATAGAATAAAGCGATTGGCCAATTAGGCGGTGCAAATATACGTGTATTCAAACTAGGTAGGCATTTTCGAAGCTGCATAGCTTAATAACATTTTTCCTTCTTCATGAACATCTTGCCAGCTATATATACTCTTTGGGTTCCTCAAAAGAAAAATAGTCATAAAACCTTTTAAGTGGAAGTGAGGGTGGAATAAGAGATTTGAGTTATATAGAAATTATAATTTTTTTGAGTGACAAAAGTATGATCGAAATGAAAGACGGAAATGGAGTTATTACTCCCTGTGGTAGCAACTCAACGCCAATCTAAAGGTATGATTTTCTACATGAACACCTGTAAAAACAATTGTACCAATCTCCACTAAGCTTTGATCTATCCCATCCATGTTTGCCTATTTACTACTTGAAGTACTATATTATCACTTATACCTGTGAATATTCTGTGCCAATTCTGTGCGGCCTAAGCTGATAAATATCTCATTAAATTTTGTACTGTTTCTGTTTGACAGGAAAATTGGTGCGAGGAACAGGCAGCCAAGGAGGTAGCCGTGACCCAAATAGAAGCTGTTGCCTGGTTACGAGGAAGAAGGTGGAGCCGTGAGCCTCAGAGCTGAAGACATGAATCCCAATTCAAGGAAAAAAAGAGTACATTTTTACAGATAAATTAATCCGATACAAATTTCTAGCAGAGTTTATTCTTGTATTCTCTCACAAGAGTTGTTAGGTATAATTTTTAAGTACAACAAACATTCTTATCTTGTTTGTAAGTTTTACCTGTGCATATTCTGTGCAAATTAGCTTAGTTTTGAAATTAGCTTATTTAGATGTTCCATTCCTTTTTAAACATTATGAACATGTAACTCTTTGCTATAAGTAGAGAGGTTTGCCTTGCTGAATAAAACAGGTCAGAGTTTACAGAAAACAAGGAGAAGGGAACTCCATGAAATCCTTTCCTATCTCTTTTGCCTTCCATAGGCGAACCAGCGCCCAGGAATGACATCAAAAAGCAATGCAAGCTGCAAGAAAATTAAGCAATGACTTAACTGAGCTTAAGATGCTAAAGATGGATAGGGAGGAGACCCAAAGTGTGAAGAAGGATAAGCAGACCATTGAAGACCAAAGCTGAGGTTTGCTTTCAACTTGCTTTATATACTCTTTAGTTTTCTCGTGATTTTTTTTTTATAGTTTCTGTGACCTGCCTGTTTTCGTGATTTTAGGTTGATTTTGTGCATATTCTGTGCAAATTCTGTGCAGCCTAAGCTGATAAATATCTCAGTAAATTTTGTGTCTGTTTCTGTTTCACAGGAAAAGTAGCAAGGAACAGGCTTCCAAAGTAGAGGAAGAGTGACGGTTCAAAGAGGTTGCGGGCCTGAGGTTGAATGCTTGAAGAGGTTCAATCTTAGTCCTTCAACGAAGTTATTGTTGAAGAAGAATGTTGCAACTTTTGATGTTGGATTTAGGTCAAACTCTAAAAGTATACAAAATCAGTCACAGGCAGCCTCTACCCTATTGCCTTTTCTGGGTATTCCTCAAGCTTGAAGGTATTGTAGCAAAGGGAGAGGAATCCCAGAATTCAAAAAACCAAGATGTTGTCAACTATGTGTTAAGTAAATTTTGTGATTTAAATCTTGATGAGAGTACAGAGCATGGGCATGGGCATCCCAAGATGGATCGAAAAGATGAGATTATTGTTAGTTTGATCCATCAAATCAAGGATCTTGAGAGGCAGAGAAAGGAATGGAGGAATGTGCAAATTCTGTGCAGAGTAGGGTGATAAAGTACAACAAACATTGTCATCTAGGTCTAAAATGTGTGGTCCAACAGGTAAAGCATGATTTGTGAATTCAATTTGAGTCAGTAGTTCTTGATTAAGCTCGTCAAATAGAATCTTCTTAGTACAATACAATGCGATAATACTCAAATGAATTTTATGCAACAATAAAGTATGTGATTGGTTAGAGGTCAAATGAGTATATTGATAACAGCTAATAATTGGAGTTGTTTGATTTAAATTTATAAGTACAACAAACATTGTCATTTAGATCGGAAATGAGCGATTGAGCATGTGAAACATGTTTTTTGTATTTAAAGTTTGTGAATTCAGTTATTGTCACTATCATTCTCGATCGTGTCAAGGGAGAGATAGAGGACTTATTACATAAGATCTTCTTTTCACATCGCTCAAATATGCCAATAACTTTTGTATATCAACCAATTGTATTTCTTATCCTTTTAAAACATTTTGGTGTAAAGACAATCTCAATTTAGTGGGCACCATATGAGTTTCTATCAAGTAAACTGCAAACAAATTTTAATTTTGTCTGAAGCATAAAAGATAAATTTTAATTGATAAATAGCATTAAACCTTTTCTATCTTTCATATTTATTCCTTAGAAAAAAAAAAGGTTAAATACATTTATTTGTTTTCTTTTGTCTTTTTTTTTCTAGACAGAAAAAGGACATGGAATACAACGATTGAGCAATCAAACGATGATAACATATAACATGTATTCAAACTTAGTAGGCATTTGTTAAAGCTGTATACCTTAATAACATTTGTCCTTCTGCATGAACAACTTACCTAATTAAATACCTGCAATATATACTCTTTCGGTTCCTCAGTAGAAGTATAATCATAAAACCATTTAAGTGAATGTGAGAGTGGAATATAGATATTTGAGTTACATAGTAATTATATTTTTCTCGAATGACAAAATTATGGCCGAAATGAAAGACAAAGATGAAGTTATTACTCCCTGTGCAACTCAACGCCTATCCAAATTAAAGGTATGATTTTTAACATGAACACTTTTAAAAACAATTGTACGAATCTCCACTAAAATGAGTGTGTTTTGCTATTGGTTAGATAGGACAAAACTAGCCTCAAAGGAGTCAAATTGTAGCCTAATTATCCAAATCAAAACTCTTTTTTCTTGCAAGGATATGATTGGGCTATGGCAGCATACTTAAACACAAAAATTATTTTCATTGAAGAAAATTTTGAATTTTAAAATTACTTTTCAGATATGTTTTTGTGTAAATTTTACTTATACAAATGTTTTAGATCGATATCAATCTTAAAGTTTATTTATGATGATAACAAAGATTATAGAGCAGGGTCTTGGTTGAGAATGAATTTGGAATCAACGGTGCTATTCAAAGTGTAAATATTTTCATAGTCACAGTATTTAAAAATAACCTTTAAATTTTGCTTATAAGTTAATTAATACTCTAAGAAAAACAATAGATAATTAAGGATGTTGAACTTTAAGTTCTGTGTGTGTATTTTGGAATGGTTCAATTCACATGCTAACAAATTCCTATGTTTTTAACACTGATTTTTTGCAGCAATAAAGAACCAAGGCACAACAAGAAATATAATTTGAGAGAGGTTTTATCTTACATAAATACAACGCATCTTAACTTATTTTGGATAGACACCGCTTCTTCCTCCCCAACCAATTTTGCATCACGAAATTTTTATAAACACATATTTTAGCAAACAATACTGTTAATTTATGTATATTTTCAAAAGAAGTAAGTCAAACAATTATAGAAGTACTATAATATAAAACACAAAAGAAATTTAGAGTAATAAATTAAGAAAATAGCTCACAGTGAAATAAGTTGATCTAATGGATAGAGGGAGGCATCGATACTTGTGAAAATGTTTGAGTTACACAAGAAAGCATTATTTAACTTTTATTTTTTTTAATAAACACATGAAATTCTTAAATGTGTTGTCTCCGATAAGCAGTTGTTATATCGTGGACCATGGTTCAAAAACGTCACCTCTTTCTTTAAGTAAAGAAACGACTACCGTCACATCTTAACGAAGTTCCATAAATGAAACTACAGTTCATCTCAAATGATACTGCCTTACATTTGTTTTTATATTATCAAATGAAATTGTAGTTATATCAGCATGAAACTGTAGTTGTGTTGAAAGGAAAATGCAATATATATAAAATGAAACTGAATAACAGTTTCACATATTTAAGTGTATATTATCCAATGAAACTGTACTTATATCGAAATCATACTGTAGTTGTCTTAAAAGGAAACTGCTGTGTATATAAAATGAAACTGAATAACAGTTTTACATATTTGAGTGTATATTATCGAATGAAACTCTGAAAAACAGTTTCACATATTTGAGTGTATATTGTCCAATGAAATTGTAGTTATATCGAAATGATATTGTAGTTGTGTTGTAATTAAATTATATAGTGTATATATAAAATAAAACTGAATAACAGTTTCACATATTTAAGTGTATAATGTCGAATAAAACTGTAGTTATTGAAAAGAAACTAAATTGTATATAAAATGAAACTAAATATGTTATACACACAGAATTATTTTTTTGTGGAACATTATGAGTGTCATTTCTATTGTTTCTTTTCATTAATCAAAATGACACTATTTTGATGCACGTAATCAGTAAAATTTGACTCCGATAACTATTCACTCTCAAATTGCAAAAATCTCTCAATACCTCTCTTAATATCCAACAACTAGAATTTGAAAAATAGAAAAAGAAGTTAAAAATTCAACTTAAAAGTCTAGTGGATAATACTCTGCAATTTAGCAGAGAAGTGAAAATGGCGCTAATTCTCCACCCTTCATCTTCCTCTTGTATCACCAAGAAATACCATCCTCAACATCATCTTCTTCTTCACAGAGTTAGACCCACACATTTCTGTATCAAATCTCAAGAATCTTCTTCAACGAAACCCACAGATGAGGTCTCCTCTTCCACGGCGGGTCCGCAGCCCAAGAAGGGCGAGTCCGCAGGCATGGGATTCGGGTCCTCAATTTCCACGCAACCTAGTTCTTCTGCCCCAGTGACCTCCAAAAAGAAGAAGCAGAAGGGGAAGGGAGAGAGGGCGTCTGTTATTCGGCGAGCCCCAATTCAGAAACCCGATTTTGCTTCCCAGCAGGACGCTGTTAAGGCCGAGGAGGTCAAGAGAAATGAGAGTGCTTTTCTTCTTGCTTGGTTGGGTCTCGGTGGAATAATTCTTGTAGAGGGCATTGTTCTTGCATCCTCAGGTAAATGGATTGTTCTTAACTTCTTTAAAGTTGTGATTTTTTTATTTCTTTTACTATGTTCTGCTTGAATTAGTAGTGTTTAATTTTGGCTTAGTTGTAGGTTTTTAAACTTTATTGTATTGAAAATGATGGAATTCAATGATATTAGGATAACAAATAGCTACTTGCTATGATTTCACATAAAAAAAATACTGTTAATATGTCCATTTTGTATTTGGATTACAATTTATAAGGAATGATCTTAGATGGGTTAATATTATAGCATGTAATTGTCTTTCCAAGTTACTCAAACTCAATTTAATTCTCCTAGGCTATCTCTGTTGATTTAACTTCTATTGTTGTATTCTCCCATCTTTCCATTTTATTCGTTTCAGACATTTGATAATGAGGGCTTAACAGAAATGTTACCCTGGGTTATTGTCTTAGATTAATATAGTCAGTGCCACTCAGCTGAGTCGCCTTAGTTTGGTGTTACTACAGTCTACAGCCAAAAGTTGAAGGCATAGTACGTTGTCTTTGTTTAGAATTTCATTGATGCATCATTTTACAATTTCTTGTTGGTTTCTAGTTTTCTTTTACGTATGTCCCAAGTTGTGAAGCAGCTAAATTCTTTGTGATTGTCATAACTTTAGTGTACTAATGAATGACAGCATGGTAGGAGTCTAATTAAGAAAGCTAATTTGTGTTCTTTTACCACTGTTGATCAGAGCTGAAACTCCTCATATTCTAATTTAAAAGCATTTCTTATGCTTTGTCTTACGTTGGTTAAAAGTAATGCTTCTGACGTTTAGTCCTTTTAAGGCAAAAGGAAATAGTATACTTGTTCTCAAGATCACATTACATCAATATTGTGCTCACCTTACCTCAATCAAGTTCTAATATAATGAATATCATTATAAGGATTACTCACCTACTGTGACATATTCATTATTGTCTTGGTGGGTTGTGTTGAACATCAGACCCAAAGAGAACGCATCCTAGGTACTCGCCTTGAAACTTGTGCCCACTAACCATGTACCTAGAATGCATTCTATCTTTCATCAGCTAACCGAATGGCAAATTGATAAGAAATTGATGGTTAACCTGTTCAAATAGAAATAGTTGGCATAAACTACAACAATCAGATTTTTCAAATAGAAATTTGTGTTGAATTCTTGGTTCTTGATACCCAGATTCAGTGCACACACAAATAATCCTCATACACCCTCAATTTATTTTAATCAATGAATTCAACTCTTTATGCACTAAACAATGTTTAATGTTAAGGAAGTAGCAAATTCACATTTATTCACATTTAATGTTTAATGTTTAATGGTGCTTTGCATCCAAATATTTACATTTACAAGGTCTCAAAACCTGTATCAGTCAATTGATCACCTGGTTCTACCATTGGGCCAATGCCACTATTCTTCATCAAGTTTTGACACATCCTTGTTTTTCGACTTTGAACATGAGGCTCAATTAGTATGATGCAAAATTAGTATTTTTTAAATACTGAATGCTTCACATATTGACCCACTTGACACTGACTCGTATTCTTAATCTTTTTCTTTAGCCTACCATATAGGCTCATGTATGGCATCACTTTTGCAATTCAAGGATGATGTAAATGCAATAAAGTTTTATTCTCTAGCTTTCATTGTGTTTTATTGTTTCAATACTTGTAGTTTTGTTTGGGGGTAACCCCAACCAAGATGGCAATGGATCTACACTTGTAACCACAAGGTCATGAGTTTGAATCCTTGCCCCCAGCCCCCTTGATTTGAGCCGATCAGCTATGGGTAACTTAGGCTAGTTTACTTCCTTGTGGTCCTTTGCTGGCTAGCCTCACAAGGCGGGGTTTACCTACACCCAAAAGGGTTGTGGGTTTCCCTCATCTTCTAAAAAACATAAGATGATGTAAATGAAAGAATGCTTATTTTGGATAGGATTTAATTTGTGTATGCATGTTTTCAGTCAGAAGTCTGCCAAATGACTGCATTTAACTACTTTTTTTTGTTTTTACAAATGATGATTGTTTTTTCATTCATTTCTTTATTGTTATGGGATAGATTATTAATGACATACATAAATACATTCATATATACACAGCTACACACACAGCCATGTACATATGCACATATATATGAGATATATATACACTAATACACGCACATATATAAGTGTGTGTGTGTATTCCTAAATGTTGCTGGCATGATGACTGAAGGATAAAGATGGCCGGAGAGTTTGCTTTGTTGCTATATTCAAATTACACTATGATGCAACTTACCAATGATTTGTTGATCCATTCCTCTACAATTTCGATTTTTCACAGCAAAGAGTAGTTGCATCACATATGCAACTGGACAGATTTGGCTTTCATTACCATGACAACATGATATTATTTGTATACATTGAATGATTTATATCTATTAGATTGGTTGTTAATGTTGTTTTCTGGAAGTTTTAATGTTGTTTTCTGGTTTGCGTAATGAAAACAGAGTAAATAAGAATAGTATTCTAGAGGGATTGGAATATGGGTGGAATATAATAGGAATGCTATTCCATTGTTTAGTTCATAGAGAGAATTGAAATGGAATATTGGAAGAAATGATATTATAATATTCAGTTGTTTGAAATATACAGAAGGAATAAGCTGTCAAATAACCAAAGTACCCACACGATGCATATAAATATAGATATAGACACATACAATTCTATATAGACACACACACACACTGAATATATTAATCAAACTTAGAATGTGCGTACATAAAAGGGTATTTTTGGCATTATAAAATATTAGGCCCTTAGGAATGGCTATTCCCATTGCAAAGGGGATAGGTAATTCTATGGAATTTTATTTCGCAAAATAGAAAATGAATGGTATGGCACTATGGCAAAATAGGCCTATTCTGCGAACCAAACACCACATTAGTATTTACATCCATGTTTTCTTAATTCTTAATTATAAACACCATAGTTTTTTAATGTTGAAGAACAAGAAAATTTATATTACAATTATGGTTTATGAAAGAGAATTAAAAATAAGTAACTAACCATCATGCCACCTTTGCAAATTATCAATCATTTAAAAACAAAAGACTACAATTTAGGGAAATTCTATACTTGATACTTTAGTGTATTTTCAAGCAGATCTGAGCCTACTGGTTAAAAAACATTGAATATTTTGCATCGATTTTATGTTTCTGAAATAATGGAATGAAGAAATGTCTAGTCACAAAATATTGATACATGAGAACTGTAACCTTTAGAATTGAGCCATTTACTCATTTTGTTTTAACAATAAATAATTACGTTTTGTCATTGTGTTTGCAGGCTTTCTACCAGAACAATGGGATAACTTCTTCGTGAAGTATCTTTACCCGTCTTTCACTCCTACTGTGGGGTTGTTTGTAGCGGGAACAGTTGCATATGGTGTGTTGAAGTACCTGGAGAACGAGAAATTAAGGAATGAAAAGTGATCCTTCTCTAATTTTAGCAGCGACTCCATGTAGTTTGATCTGGCTCGACTCGAAGTGCAATTACAAGACGGGAAGATAATCGCTTTTTTTTTTATCCACAATGTCGAAGAGCCTGAAAGGTTAATGGAGGTAAAACTTTTTGTACATTTGTATTTAAGTGGCTCGATGTTTAGTTGGTATACTTGAGGAAGATGAAGTTGATGAGATTAAGTTTGGAATCCCAACTCCTTGTGCATCTTGAATGCATTTGAGGGGAAAATATTGCATATTGAATGGTTTGCTATCAACTTTTCCTGCAAAGTTGTTCCACCTTAACTCACCCTTAGTTTATTACTGACAACCATAAATTCTGTGTAGCAACAAAGATGAACTACCTCTTTACTATGATGATAAGGCTATCATTCCTTGGCCTACCTCTTACCTATTGGAATTGTTCTTTTATCGAGGTTTTCTCCTCGCCCTGTGACCCTAGCCGGCAAAGGACCACAAGAATGTAAACCAGCTTAGGTTACCCATAGCTGACGTGCTCAAACCTATTGGAATTGTTGTCATTCATTATGGTCTAACATTTTTTTTTTAAATAATTATACCACATCCGGTATCCTTACTACTATGAGCAGTGTTGCAAAAATTCCACCTAGGTGCTGGCCGGTCGCCTAGTGTATCATCATAATCGGTGGTCTAGGCGGCCAACCGACTAGGTAGCCGCCTAAGCGCTGACCGCCTAGGCCGCCTAGTAGGCTGATTAGCTATTGTTCTTTAAAAAAAAAGGCTATTTCACTCAAAACGACGCCTAGGCGCTGGTCGGTCGCCTAGTGTATCATCATAATCGGTGGTCTAGGCGGCCCACCGACTAGGTAGCCACCTAAGCGCTGACCGCCTAGGCCGCCTAGTAGGCTGATTAGCTATTGTTCTTTAAAAAAAAAAAGGCTATTTCACTCAAAACGATATTGTTTTTGAGCAAAATAATTCTAAATTGTTCAAATTCTAGATGTTTTTTAGGTTGGTATTTAATATTAACTATTAAAGTATTAAATAGTTTATAATTATTGGTCTTTAAAAAATTAACAAAAATTAAATAAATCTTTTTAAAAATTTTAAAAAATACACGGGCAGCTAGGAGCCCATTAATTGTCTCCTAGGCTCTCTTGAGCGTTCGAGGAGCGACTAGCGATTTTTCAACCATGATTGTAAAATTAGTCATAATTTGGTTCAAAACGTGTTGGCGGAGTTCAACTTTTACTCGGGCTTAGAGCTTTTTAACATGATTCACTATTCACACTCTAAACATTGTGGTTCACTATTCACACTCTAAACATTGCGGTTGCATTAGCAGTTTGCTTATCAACTACTCTAAAGTGTTAAGTTTTATTTGTCTATTCATTATCAATAAATGATTTATGGACTAATATTTTTTAACCATCTGATATGATTTTATATAATTAATTAACTCATGATGAGTTGACTAATTTACGAATATAAAGTGGTAATGAAACCTTATCATATGCCATTAGTAAATTATTTTATAAAAAATAAAATAAAATAGTGTAATTACTAAATTCATTCTTTAATAAGGTGTACACAATTTCAGTAGTGACCAGAATCCAATACTGTCTGTCTTAACT
The DNA here is from genome assembly GCA_002525835.2 of Ipomoea batatas. Taxonomy (NCBI): domain Eukaryota; kingdom Viridiplantae; phylum Streptophyta; class Magnoliopsida; order Solanales; family Convolvulaceae; genus Ipomoea; species Ipomoea batatas. The sequence continues at coordinate 21,388,205 of CM008336.1, read as the reverse complement.
GCTTTAACCACCATTGCATTTGATTTACATCCACCCAGCAACCTTGAGGGCACTGGCTGCTGTGGTGCATCACATCAAATTCATCATCATGTTGCGGTTCAAACCTGTGACCTTCCATTTGGAAGAGTCTTATGTCGCTTGACCACAAGGTCTTTGGCTCTGCTATTGTCCTTATTAATGAGATTATGAGAACCCTTGTATTTTGCCTTTATTCTACTATGACAAATTGTTGAATGATACACAATTGGCCAACCTGTGAAACCTACTTATTCACAAAAGACGAAATTTCCTCATCCCCTAAGGCCCCACACTCTAACTCGAAAACTCAACAAGGTAGTAGAATGGTAAATCACGGTGACTTAGCGACTTATTATATTAGAGGATCAGTGTCTCACAATTGCCCAACCTCAATTTTGTGTCCTTACTTATAGCCTATCACCTATGAACCAACTGAGTTGCCTATGCAGACACTAACCTAGGAAACCTAAAAAAGCATACACAAATATCATATGTCAATTTGGAGGCAGAAGATACAATTGAGCTGTTAAATAAAAAGCCCTTTCACCTTCTCAAACAAATCCTTATGTATCCAATTATATATCCAAAACAATTTGTATGAATTAAAGTTATACTATCTAGCTAGTATCTAACCTCAAATAATTTGAACAAAGTATTATCAAACTTGATTATGGAGCAAATGCGACATATCAAACTTCAGAACCTATCATGCATGTCACGTCAAAAGTATTTCCGAATTGAAGAACATTTAAAAAAAAAAAAAAAAAAAAAAAAAAAAAAAAAAAAAAAACAGCAACAAATTAACATTGGGAAAAGTCTGATATACTTTGTTTATTACTAATATTCTGAATGAATCATTGGAAAATATTAATTGTCAAAATATTTATTAATATTCTACATGAATCATATATAATAGAGTATAACTTAAGTAGAGTCTATGCTGTGAATCTGTGTTAGGTAATTGAAATTTATGTTGGGTCTACACTAAAATTAAAATTTCTTAATTTTTGTGCATCACAAGCATCCCCAATAGGGGATTTTACATGATTTTTGTAGGTTATTTTGTCATGTGGAAGAGAGAGAAAAGTGAAGAGGGAAGGCCAAGGTCTCCATGCAATACCTTAGTTTTTTGTGGGACCCGCAAAAGAGAAACATCTTAGACCGACGCAATGGCACGCGTTTGGACCACAGGCAGCGTCCAGCCGGGCACGTGCAGTGCATGCACTGGCTGGCTCATTAACAACTTAGCTTCTTTTTTTCTTTTTTTTTTTTGTTGCTTCAAATATGATTTTTTTTTCTCTCTTTTTCCTTCTTCTCTTTTGTTTCTCTCTCCTAATTGACAACTCAAAAAAAAAATCACTATTGATGATGCTATGTCTTGTAGGGTTTAATATGCTTGACACAATCATATTACGGTAAAATATTATAGTTTCTTTGCCTATTGAGAGAAAGCTAACAGGAAGAGGCCAGTAGGGTTGAAACAAATTAAATGTCTCATCATTCTTCACCAAACTTAATGAATTCAGGTACCTTCACTTATAGTAATTATGATTAAATCATGTCCATATTGATATCCTATACTTATTGTATATTTTATTTTACAATAATTTAATATAAACAAAATTGATATATTGTTTTCAACTTGAATTTTCAAAATTCCTGATGAATTCTCGGCAATAAGTCCCTACGAGAACCTTGTAACAAGGTTATGGTTATTAGCGGTTGGGCAAAGACCGATAAAGACAAAATTCAACACCATGTGACTATGAGGATTGTTCATAATCTTAGCTCTCGAAAATGTGATAGCGGTCTATAAGGACATATAAGCGTTTTGATCCTAACAAGTGGTGTCAGAGTCAGATCAGCGGTAGGTTCGAGTTCTCGCACAAGACTGGTTGGTGCTGAAGAGGGGAATTGTTGGCCTTAAAGGGTTAAAGGGCTAAGTGTAGCACTCTAGGTTTTTTTTTTTTTTTTGGCAGAAAACTGTTCTAACTTTCATTCACATTTATTAGTTTTTATATGGTTTAAGAGAGGAAAAAAAAATTCATTCACACTCATTAGTTTTTATTTATGGTTTAACACCTACCTCTATACCATAACCTAGAGACAGACATAAACGAAGGGTATATCTTTCATTCACATGCACTTATTAGTTTTTATTATTATAGATTTAGAATCTAAGTACAATTGGCAAGGATATTTTTTTTACTCTAACAAAAAAATGAAAAATTAGAAAATAAAAAATGGAAAACAATTTCCTGAAATAAACGGCCTATTAATTTTATGAATAGTAACTCTTCTAACTTTTTTTTTGGCAGCATAACCTCTAAACCATAAGTCTTAAATGAGTTTAAACATCAACTCTTATGATCCTTATTTAGAATCTAAGTACAATTTGCAATGAAATTTTTTTTTACTTTAACAACTTTTCTAAAGAAATAACATATATAATAAGCAGGGAATTATCTAATTTCCTTATATAATAAAATCTCTTCATCAAATCTATAAATATAATTATTCCTGAAAGTACTGTTATAGTTCTTCCTATCTCTTTGTATATGACTTGCTTGTACAATGAAGTTTTATTGAAATTATTTATAATTTAATCTTTTATAATATTAATTAATAAAATGTACATGAAATTTTTACAATGTCGTGTATTTTATAAAGTTATACTTTGTGTTTTGCTAGAGGTAGATATATGGGAGAGTGTAATTTGCAAAGTATGAAGTATAACTTTACAAAGCATATAACACTGTAAGAAATTTCGATTTATATATTTAAACAAAAAAAAAATACACTATTTTGTCTTAGTTGTTTTCTAGTTAAAATCTAATCATATACATCTCTTTTAGTTATTAAAAATTTTGTTTTTTTGATTGTTAAACAAATGTAAATTCAATTTATCAACTAATTGAAATATTAAGCTCCGCCTCCAATTGCATCTAGTTTTTCCTATTTTAAAAATACATTAAAAATTATAATTAGCATAAAATGGAAATTTTGAAAATTATAATAAATTATTAAACATAAACTAAGAAAGAGGACCCATAAATAATACGGAGTAGTTAATACTAAAAATGGTCATTCAACTATTTCAAAATATCAAGATTGGTCATCAATTTTTAATTGGACCCAACTATGCATCTCTTAGCTAATTTAGCCATCTGGTCAGTTTTTCAAGTAAATATGGGGATAATATTGGAAATACTAGTTTCTCCCATCATTTTCTTCATTAGTCATTACTATAAATGTGAAAACATTAACTTTTCAAACTAAAATTACAAAAGTGCTACTTCTCGAAATAAAATCATTCAAACTTTTCATATCGTATTGAACATTTCCAACCAAACTCAATCTATTTAACTCCCTTTTAAAATAATCATGAATACCCGTAATTTTCAGCAATATCCTCATATTTGACTAATTGACTTCACTAGAGAATTGACTATGAGACTAAATACAATAATAACAATACAAATATATAGTGAATGACCTTATTTTGTTTAAATTGAAATTCGATAATTAATTTTTATATTTAGAAATACTTAAAGGATAAGATATTAACTCCATAAGTAATGAATGAGTGGTATAAAAATGAGAAATTTAACCAGGGATAACTAACTTAAC
>CM008336.1:21350607-21360664 GCA_002525835.2 Ipomoea batatas | reverse complement strand
TTTTATATTATTTTGATGGAACCCAGTTTTGCATTTAAATATTAAACAAAAAACTAGTTTAAAATTATAAAGATGGCTCCGTAATAATACAATTAAGGAAATGAAAATTTTTTATAGTGAAAACATTTACAACCACAATTTAATAGTATATATAGTATATATTATGTAAACTTCGCTCATATATAATAAATATAAGAAAAATCATGTGCGACAGACTCGATTAAGTGAGTGTTATTAGAAAATTATGTTTCACCGACTTGATTACATTTTTCAGGACTAATGAAAGAAATTATTACTCATGTGAGAGGATTTTATGTATATATATATATATATATATATATATATATATATATATATATATATATATATATATATATATACACGCGCGCATTAGCACTCATCTAATTTATATCTCGATTAGCATAATAGAACACTATAATTCAAAAATCAAAACCCCGCACTATCCGTACAAGGATATTGAAAATTTGAAATTCACCCAAACTCTATTCTTTTACAACAAATTATATTGTGAATTATGGTTCATATTACAAAGTAAATTTCAAAATAAATGTTTATTTTAGTATATTAAAAAAATATTTTTAATTTATTACGGAGTAATTTTTTAATGTAATATATTAAAAATAAGTATGTAGTACACTAAAAATTAACCTTCAAAAGCTGGATTTGTAGTACGCTAGAAATAAACATTCAATGTACTAAAAATAAATATGTATGTCGATTGTCTATCTTACAATATGGTCCATAGTCTACAATATAATAATTGATCATTTACCTACTCCCGTACAAACTAAAACTACTTCACTACATCCTATGCCAATCATTATATCGCAAATCACGGTCTATATTATAATATTGATCGATGACATACAAGTTCATTTTTAGTATATTAAAGAATCATTTTTATTCTAAAAAAAGATTCATTTTTAGTGTATTCTAAGTTCATTTTACTAGGAAAAGACTATTGTACACGCAACTTTTACTCCTACACTTGAAATTTTGATATGATGTAGGCACTTGTAATAGGACCTACATACAAAATAGCATATCAATGCATGTTATATCATGAAGTAAATTTGAGGACGGAATAGAATTGAGAGTACATGTACTCATGTAGTATAACTTTATATTATAGTTCACCTATTAATTTGAATAGCTTATCAATGCATGTCATCATATCATGAAGTAAAATTGAGGAGTAAGAATTGAGAGTACATGTACTCATTTAGTATAACTTTATATTATAGTTCACCTATCAATTTGAATCATGGTACACTGCATAATTTGTGCATCCTACACACATTGGGCCAATCACGAACCAACTGGCAAAACTCCCCTATATTGTGACAAAAAGGTGGAATCGCTCACCCTGCAGGCTCCTTCACACCGCAGCTAAACAAGATTATGGAGGGACAAAACTCTCATATCTTTCTTCCCAAAAGGTTGAACCCCCAATCCCAAGCGCCCTCACGCCTCGACCCGATAGGAAGATGGATTATGTGTATTCTAGGCAATCATTCTGTGTATTCATGTTAGTAACATGTGTTGTGATGTGTGTTGTGCATTCGAATGTTTAGGAGGATGAGTTATGTGTATTTTGTGTCAATATTCTGTGTATTCTAGGCAACCGTTATGTGTATTCATGTTAGTAACATAGGTTGTGATGCGTTTGTGCATTCAAATGTTATGAGGATGAGTTCTGTGTATTTTGTGTCAATATTCTGTGTATTCTAGGCAACCGTTATGTGTATTCATGTTAGTAACACAGGTTGTGATGTGTTTGTGCATTCGAATGTTAGGATACACAGAATATAAGCACAAGTATTATCTCTTATATTCTATGTTTTTTCAAATTTCACAATGTTACGTTGTTTAAATATTCACCTTTTGTCGTGTGTGTTTTTGTGATCTAATGAACTTGTGTGTGTTTTTTGTTCTTGCTTCTTCGTCATTGTTTTTGTTGTTGTTCAAATTGCAGTTATATTTTAGTTTTAAAAAAACTGTAATGAGATCCAAATACGGCGTCGTTTCAGACTAGGGCCCTCACGGCCCCGGCCCGATAGAGTATATGAGAGAATGTAAATCATGGTAACTCAACTGAACACAGAGGCTAGATATTTACTTACTGCGCACAAGAAACTCCCTTCACTTTGAGAGGTTGCTCCCAGATTGCCGTTTGTGAGACTTGATCCCTGGTCTTTTTTTCCCAAACTTCACCAATGTGATCAACTAAGTTGCCTGGACAAACCTACCGTATCTTAATCCAACACCAGGGACGTTTTGTTCAATTATATTAAATTAATTGTTTTTTTTAATTTAAATTTTATTTATGAGTTAATTGGATGCAATATTATAAAAAGTTAAATTTTATTTAATATAATTAAATGCAAAATCTAATAATGACATCATAATAGAATGCATCAAAACTTATTAATTTATACGGAGTAGATAGAAACAATATATTGTGAAAAATGTCACTTTAGGATTGAAAGGTTAGTACTTGGTAGGGAATAGAAGAGATTTCAACCCCAACCCCTACGTTACGGCCGAAATGTACGTGTCACAAATTTTTCTCCCATTTTTTAGGAAATTATTTATAAATTTTTATGTAAATATTTTCAATATTTATTTATGTAAAAAGTGTTTAATTGGTCATCTAGGTATAACAAATAATGCGCAAATTATATCGTGGACCGCGCATCAAAACGACGTCGTTTTGATTAATGAAAACAGACAGATGAAACGACTTCCGTTCTGCGCCATTCACTTTCAGTTCATATACACTACAATTATATTTCAACACAACTGCAGTTACATTTCGATATAACTACAGTTTCATTCGATAATATAAAAACACAAATGTGAAATTGTTATTCCGTATCAGTTCATATACACTGCAGTTACATTTCAACACAACTACAGTTACATTTCGATATAACTACAGTTTCATTCGATAATATAAAACACAAATGTGAAACTGTTATTCAGTATCAGTTCATATACACTAGTTACATTTCAACACAACTACAGTCACATTTCGATATAGCTACAATTTCATTCGATAATATAAAAATAAATGTAAGGCATTATCTTTTGAGATGAATACGTTCTCAACCTACTGAAGAACAAAGAGACAGCAACGCATCCACTGAAGCTCGAACCCACCACCTCCCGTATACAGGGAAGGGTTTGATGCCACTGGACTACAAGGCCCTTGACACAATTAAGTTTCTTAACTGAAAGAAAGTTCAACAAAGTTCCCTAAACAAGCAGAATAGTGAAATTAAATCTTATTATTGTTATACATATTTATTATTTATGGCCATTATCCTATTTCTCATCCTTTCTATTGGTGTCTAATTACATTATTTTATCAATTTAAGGTGGTTCATCAAAACATTTTTCAATTAATTAATTCAATTACAATATTTGGTAGCCTCAAGGTGTCAAATCGACATTTTTTTTCTTTATTTATTATTCACATACTACCACTATCACTTTTATAATATTATTTTGATTTGTGTATTACAATTATTGATTTTATTGTGAGTAACCTAATCGTTCTAATCTCATATAGAAAATCTATTTATTTTATATAGAGCTGATCCACTTTATTGGTTGGGAGGTAGATTTTAAATTTTGTGGCAGGCCACAAGGCTTCGCACTTGGACGTATATTAAAGCAGGATACCTGCTCCCAGCTACGTGCTACCTACCCAAGTGGACGTGGCCGATTGAGATACCTGCCGTGCTAAATGCTAATGCAATTATTAATATTTATAATTCAGTTTATTTTAAGAATAATTTTATTTTTTTTAGTACTATTGACTCTATTACAATGTAGTATTTGTTCATAGCTACTTTCTCAACCTATTGAAGCACAAAGAGTCAATAGTTGCCTCCAGTAAGGCTCGAACCCACTCCCATCATCCATGTGGAAGTGTTAATTATTTAACTATTCATCTGTATTAATTTTTATATCAACTTTTAATTTATCATAATTAATCTTTAATTGTTGATTTTGTTTCAGATTTTGTTTGTTAGTTAAATATTCATTTAATATATAGGCATTAAATTTAATAATAATAATCTAAAAATTAGCTAGCAAAATCCCTCTCCAGATTTACATATTTAAGAGTATTGAAACAACATATATAATCGCCTCAAATTTGAGACATAAAGTTTCAGTCGCATGATTCAAATTAACTCATCCATCAACATGTTCTTCACGTTCCTACTAATGATGAACTTAGTGTATAAAATTATGAACTCAATTTGTCCATCTCAGTAGCAAGTAAATTTTTACATTCTTACCCTTAAATTTAACGGTTACTAATTGGAAATTTAACTAAACGATCAAATCTAAAACAAAATCAATAGTTAAGATACCAGTTATGATGAAATTAAAAGTCGATAATAAAAATTGGTAAATGTCAAAATCAACTATTATTGGAATTAACTCTTTATAATATATCTAGTACGGCACTATCTGATTGAATTCATTAATATTTGATTGAAAGTGAATAAGTTAATTCATGCGAACTATGAGAGAAAATAAAAAGGGATACTTTCGGCCTCTTCACAGTTCATAACTATAAGAAAAGAATTGCAGAAGAAGATGGTGCAGTAGAAGCGTTGGCAGGGCTGTTGAGAGAAGGGAAAATGATGTCTCACTGCCGATGTTTGTCCATTCATGTGCCAATATTATATGGGCTCTGTTTGACAGAGCTTATTTAGAAGTTATATCTCATTTTAAGCTACTAATAAGTTATAAGTTCTGTTTAATAATATTTTCAAAATAAGCTAGTATAGCTTATTTTAAAAAGTTACCTTTAGGTAACTTTTCAAAAATAAGCTAATAGTTTTTTAACTTTTTGTCCGCCTTTGTCCTTATTATAATTACTGTTTTAAATAAAATTAATTCCATTTTTTGTCCTAGATTTATAGGTTACAATATCACTTTAAGTCCCTTTTTATCAGAACATCCACTTTTGGTCTTAGTATTATTGTGGCATGACCATTTTTTGTCCTTTATCAACAACACAGTTTAAATATTATTAAATACAACGGCATTTTGGTCTTTAATTATGGAGTTTTTCAAAAAAAATAAACACAAAAAATATAGTAATTCAATCTACTTTGTATAAAAACAATTGAAATGTCTTTGTATTTAACGATATTTTGACGATTTTGTTGATGGAGGACTAAAAATGGTCATGCAACAATAATACAAGGACCAAATGAGGATGTTCTAATAAAAAATGACTAAAAATGAATTGTCGCCTATAAATCTAGGACCAAAAATAGAATTAACTCATTTAAATATATGACATCCTTTCCCCTCCCAATTAAAACCCTTTTGACATGTTCTCTTCAATATGTTTGGTTGTAACTTCAATTTGACATTTGTGTTTGAACATTAATTTTTGTATGAACTAATCTTATGAATTATAAACATTTTGTTTTACTTTATATATTTTCAAATATATGTTCTTACTTTATATTTTATTAAAATATATTAATTTCATTATTTTATATTTTAAAATTTTAATATATAAACAATCCTATTTAAATTTAAAACTATTTAAATTATATGAAGATGTCTTTTTTTAGTATTTTTACATTTATCAACTTATCAAAAGTAAATTTTACCAAACACTTTTAAAAATAACAACTAACTTAACAACTTTTCAGATTTTAGTTTCGAGCTTATAGCTTTTTAAAATTTAGCTACTTTTCAGCTAGGTTCACCAAACATTGCCATGGTATTCACCCCTCCATTATGTAACCCCTTCTTTTTTTTTTTTTTTTTTTTTGTTTTGTTTGTTTGTACTAATTAAAAAAGTTCTGTTATTGATCTATAAATGCCACAAAATAAAAAGATTAGAAATGTCATCATGAACTTCAAAGACTTATTGTGTTCTCATCAATTATTAGTCTTTTTAGCCTTTTTTTTGTGTTTAATTGAAACTTTTTTATAATTTAAAGGTCTAATTGCTACAACAAAACGGTATAGTTTTTTTTTTTTGAATACTATTGACCCTGACAAAACGATATAGTTTAAAGGTTCATTTTATCATTTTCTTTTTATAAAATATAATATTGAAAAATTAAAATTGAGTATCTAAAATAAAAAATCAAAATAAACATGTTTGTTAATTTAAATACGAAGTCTATTACAACTTTGAACCAAATGTTGTGATGTATATAATTAAATAATTAATAGATTAAATTGTTTACTTGTCCATGATCTTTTTTGTTTTTTGAAAACTAAAAACATATATTACTTAAATATAGTTAAGTTCCAAAACATGAACCAGAAAAGAAAAGGAATCAAAACACAGTTCGCACGATCAGACTTGGACAAAGCCTCCCTAGTGAAGGAATGTGTAATTCTATTTGTAGACCGCTTAACAAACATAAAGCTAAAATTAACAAAATTGCAAACTAATTTCCTAATATAATTAATAATAAAATCAAAGTACATTATCACAAATTCAACCTCCACATAGTCCTCGCTTAGCTCCATAATTTTTTTTTGAGTACTACTGACCTGTTATAATACCAAAATAAGATCAAATGACGTTTATTTGTCCATGATTAATTAAAATACCAAAATTGTCATTTGTGTGTGTGTGTGTATATATATATATATATTATTTTATTTATTTTTAATTTTTAATTTTTTTATTTTTGAGAAAAGCGGCAATGGCCGTCGTTAAAGAATGGTTATCTTCTAATCTGGCAATGATGTGATTGGGCATTGACCCTTTTCAAGATGATGATAGCTATTAGCTAAGCAACATTATAATATACATAAATAAATTATTATTTTTAATATTAGATTAAAGTTGTCCATATATTTTACTATTTTAGCGTCTGCAGATCCTTATTGCAATTAGAGTTAGGTTGTTCAACTGTACTGCAACTTCAATTATTTAATCCTCTTCTTTACCTCATAAAGACGCATTCTATCAAAAACAAATGGCTTGGTTTGACCAAAAGAGTAATGTTATTTGCCATTCCAAAAACTTTCTCCTCCTACTTTTCTATCATGACAATGTGATATGAAACTATTTGATTGAATACTTTAATATTTTATTACAAATTGGAAAATACTTGGTGTACTTCCACTTTATACTCTCAATTTGTACTTTCTCTTACATGTTATTGATGTAGACACTTTTCTGTGGTCCACATGATGAAAATAACCAATGTCTGTTTGCCACCGTAGGGAGTATAAGTAAGGGAGTAGAATTTGGGAGTATGTGTAGTAGAACTCTTACAAATTGTAAGGCTACTAATTTATAGACGTCCAATGATTATAAGTTATATCAAGAAAGAATTTAAAAGATGAAACTTTAAGTGGCAAATTATATTATAGATTATAGCAGAATTTATTAATATATATTCATTTTAATATACTAAATTTTTATTTTTTGTTAATACATTAAAAATGATGAACATGCAGTACACTATAAAATAAACATATAACACGCTAAATTTTTGTTAATATACTAAAACGAAGTTTATATATCATGATTCACCTTCTAATGTAAATCATGGTCCATAATTAGCTTTATGAAGGTAAAAGGTAACAAAAACCAAAAGCAAAAGCATTATCATCATCATATAATGATGTCTATCGTGTCTTGATTAACCATGTCCACCCACTTGTCGTCACCCCATGCCACCCCAAGTTATTGCCCAACCTCTCATTTACTAATAAGTATTGTTTATTACATATGTACTCTCATTCACACAATGGTTAAGGTGGACTAGTTAGTTGCTACCTTGGTAGTTAATCATACAGGTTCAAAGATCACATTGTTCCTTCCACCGAACTAATTCTTCGATTTTCTCATTCACCCTATTGACCCACCCATCGAGGATGGCTACTCGAGTTTCGATGCGTATGCTAATGGATTGGGGAGCCCTAATGGTTGGGGTACAATAAGTATTTTCATCCATGGATTCTTCGTAGGCGAGCTCTAGTCCAAGCTCTAATCCCCCCACCCCCCACCCTCGCCCCTCTAGATGGGCTCTCTCATCTTGGTTTCATAGATAAAAATTATGAACCCTTGTTACCTTGTAATAAGCAATCAAAGTATGTCACATCATAAGGAGTAGAAAATGAAAGTATAAAATGAAATACATGTAAAATTACTCTCATAAAAATCTCAGTAGTCGGTGAGCAAATATGTTTGAATAATGTATATTATAAATTAAAATAATGTACATTATGTATTAAAATAATAAAAATTTTAAAGTAAGATAATGTAGTTTATGAATTTGAATAATATACATTATGAATTATAAAAATATATGTTACAATGACTCAAGTTAAAAAAAATTTGTGTGGTCCATTATTGTAGTCGGTGATTGCCAACCACGTGGCCAGAGAACATGGATGGGCCAGCTAACTACTTCGTGAAGAACACTGAACTAAAATATGGATGAGCCAAGCTGCCGGAAAGGATCAAAGATCACCCAATAAAGAAGGAAAGAATAAATACGTGTACATTTTAGCTTATATACCGGGTCAGTGTGAGATTCGTGAGACGGGTTGGGTCGAAACAACATACAAATGTCACACTTATATGTGTAAATGTCATACTTATATGCTCAAATATAATACTAATATAGAATATAATTTTTGTTACTTATAAGAGCAAAAGTAATACATTTTTAATAATAAGTAATGTTGACAAATGCCCCTTACTTATACGGGCAAATATAATACTTTTGAGGAAAAATGTAATACTTTTAAATCGAAATGTAAAAGTATTACATTTTCCCTTAAAAGTATTACATTTACCCTTATAAGTAACAAAAATTTTATTCTTGATTAGTACGTAGTATTATATTTGAGCATATAAGTATGACATTTGTGCATATAAATATTACATTTGAATATTGACCGGTTCCGACCCCACTCATCTCACGGTGAGACGGTCTCACACAAGTTTTTGCCTTTTCACAAAAATTCAGATTCCCTTCTTTTATTCTGTTTCCCCCTCTTATACGTAATCTTTCTTCCATTTAAAAGACAATATTTTTCCCTATTATGAGTTGTTTAAAATTTTGTTTTTCATATAAGAATAATTTTTAATTTATTTTTCAAGTAAAAATACTTGTAGTCACATTATTGTCTCATCACATATCTTTTCTACATTATCATTATATCATACATTCTATCACCTTTCTATGCCTTACCTTGCTATCTAACCACATTTACTATCTCACTGTTTTATCATTGGCACATCATAAATTCTTATGAAATAATGAAAATTCAAAATGCTGTTGATAATGGGGCAAATTTCTTTCATTTTTCAACATTAGCTACATATCTACAGACAACAAATGAAAACAGCTTCATTTCAAATCTATGATTTACTATTCAAAAGATTGTTTTGCAACTTTTTCTTTAGCCCCTTTCAAGCCTCCTTGGCTGGTTCATTGTGCATACAAGTCGGAGAAGAAGGGATCAGAAGCTGCCTCTTTTGCGGAACCATAACTATTCAAGCGCTTCTTCAAAGAGCGCAATTCCCTCTCGTCTTTAGTGCTTCGTGCCTGTGCCACAATGTTCATTGTCTGATAAGCATATCTACTTTCTTATGTTTCCTTAACCAACATTATCATAAATGTGAACAACCCAGAAGTTAAAAGTAACTACAAGCTGTATGTTTTACTTCATTGCTGATTATATTGACACATAATGTTTGACAGAAATGTAACAACTTTCGAACATGTGTATGAATGAATTTGCTATAAAGAGAAATGGTCACAACATTGATTTTACAGTTTATGATCTTGTCACATATTGGTTTTGTTATTATGATCTCAAAAGATAACAATTTTACACAGGTAAATATATTTAGCATGTGGCTATGAATGAATTTAATGAGAGGGAAAATGGTCTTGATACAACAAATTTACTGATTAACTCTCAAGGCATAACGATTTTGCAAATGTGTAATATATCTAGGACATGGATGTCAATGAATTTAATAAAATGGAAAAATGTTTTTGTATGTGAA
>CM008336.1:21324635-21343955 GCA_002525835.2 Ipomoea batatas | reverse complement strand
AAAACCTCCAATTAGGAAGAAGTATTCAACAAGATCTTCAACCACTTCCAAATCTACATAAGTTTCAAGGAAACAACAACGATCCAATTAATATTGAGTGAAGTAAGGTTTACATGTTTTGATGGTGATTATGTTAGACATGTTTTTTATTATGTTAGACATGTTTTTGTCAAACTATGATTATGCCAAAATGTAATTCTGTTAAACTATGACTTCCATTTGACAGGTTTTTTTTTGTTTTTTTTGTTTTTTTTTTTTTGTCAAACTATGGTAATTATGCATGTATTGGTGATATCAACATCTTTTGGTCAATACTGGTTTTTATGTGCAATGTTTTCTTTTTTCAAGCAATCCATTACATTGAATGCAAAAGGGTATTCCAATTATATGCTTTCTTTCCACTACACCTATTTTTACCAAGCCAACTATATGAATGCAAAATATAAAGAAAGCCATTTCATTGAATGTAAATGGTATTCCAGTACATATATTGAAATACACATCTACTGCTAAAGATTTTTGCTTCAATTTTCTCATATCAATTGATTCAAAAGTTTATATTACATGATGCATTCATACCACTACTCTATAACTTAAAACTAACAACTATAATTACCAAAACTACTTTAAATTGCCAATTTTTAAACCAAAACTTAATTATCCACTGTTCTTGCACCATTCTCAGTCAATCTGAGCCTCATATGTATTGACTTCAACTCTCCATCTTGTTTATTCAACCTCTTAAGCAATGGAATGATCTTCTTTGACCTTTTACACAAAGGAGAGAACCATTATATGAACCCACATCCTCTACTCTACAATTGCAATACCAATTTTTTTTTTTTTTAAAAATCAATTTTAATATATTAAAATTCAAAGTGAATTGAAATTAGGTAAAGGGACTTACTTCATTGTCTGGACATAACCAAAATTTTCGCCCAGGGTTTTCATTTGTCCATGAAGTGATCTCTTGTCTGCAATCTCTTGTTAAAGTTACCTTGCTATAATCGCTACTCTCTCTTTGGCAATTTGAGAATGCATATGACCTAGCCATTATGTTTTTCTTCTAAATAAACCTAGATTATTTGAAGAAGATGAACAAAGATGGCAATAGGACAGGGAGGAAGATGATAAACGGGTAGATATGGTGATATACACCACAAATATGTATATTATGAAATAAACTTACAGTAGAATTAAAAAATATGTAAATTGTCAATTAAATGAACATGTTTTGGAATTAAAATGATATTTTAATATAATGTTACTAAAAAAAACATATTGTGTGTACAAAATGAAACTGAATAGCAAATGCATAAAGTATAATAAAAATGATACGTTATTATAATGAAACTAGTATTTCTCGGTTCAGGCTACTATATGGACCATGGTCCACAGTAAAATTTGTCCTCTATTATTTGCTAAATCAGGTCACAGCAACAAATTAGTATGATTTTTGAAATACAATCTGTATGTTAATACTTATAATTCTTTCCCAGGCCATTTAATCATAGTAGCAGANTACGGGGCTGTCTTTATTCTTGCAATTCTCTTGTATCTTTGATGTTCTTGCAAATTGCAATTCTCTTAAAAGTGACCATTATATCATACGGAGTATCTTTTGTTTTTGGTACATCAGAAGCCCTTAAATAAGAGAATTAGCTAATTCTTAAAAATAACGTGCCATGAACGTCGGCATTAAGAAGACTATTCAACTCGATCGGGACATTATGTAAAATTAGAGTCCCCAATCTATTATCTAATCATGACTTGCAAGTCAGTCTACGCATTTGTTCCCCTCTTTATCAATACGAGAAGTCCAAAACCTGATTAACTTTTTCACGAGGTCCAAACAATCCTTAATGAGGGATCTAAATGTTTCTTCCCGGCTAAGCCCCCCATTCAAGATGGACACTACTGCCACCAAGTCCATTTCAACCCACACATTATCAAAATCCTCTCTCAAACAGAGTTGTAGACCCTCCCTTAGGCCCCACAGCTCAACTGAGAAGCTATCAGTTAAGCCATCTGCCGCAATCATCACGAATGAGACCCTCGACACTTGCCAATCCTGTACTAGCTTTCATTGCCCCATCAGTATTCAGTTTCACCCATCCCCGGTTGAGGAGGCTACTAGCTAACCCATTTCTGAGATCCATGGGCAACTCCTCCATGTCTAGTAATAAAGTTCCTCGCCTCAACAACCATCCTACATCAAGTTTCACCACTTGATTGGGAGTCTCACTTTTACCATTGAATATAAAGTCGTTACAAGCTTTCCAGATCAGCCAAAGAACATAAACAAAAGTGGAGCTCCATGTAGAACCATCGGTCATTGTTTTTTTGCTCATACAGTTGTCCTTCACCCACGAATCCATAGGCGAGTATCGCACCAGCTCTACACCACCACGAGTCTTGGCAATATTCCAACAATCAACAGTGAATGTACATTCTCGAAAAAGATGCGACGCAAATTCTGCCTCGTTCCCACAATGCTAGACTGAACAAAAGAAAGATTCGAACCCAAACCCGCATCCAAAAAAGAACAATTAGGAAAATAGAGAGCTTTAAACACCCGAGTGACTAAAGCATTTGGATCTGAAAACAGTTTCCACCCTTGTTTCCCTAACATGGCCAAATTCATCTCTCTCACCAAGCTAAACCCCATACCCCCAAACCTCTTAGGTTTACATAAAGCACCCCAAGTACTACAACTTATACTTGAACTTCATCTTTGCTCACAACCCCACCAAAAAGAATTCATTAAGCGCTCAATCTCACCTGAAAGAGTCTTAGGGAGAAGAAACACATCCATAGCGTAATTTGGAATACTTTGAAGAACTGTTTTTAACAACACCTCTTCCCCCCCCCCCCCCAAGATAAGAACGGATTCCCCCAATGATTAATTCGAGCTCTAACTTTGTCCTTAATAAACCCCAACACTTCTCGTTTTCCACGACCCACTAGATCCGGCAAACCAAGATACCTCCCACGACCCTGCTGTACATACAACCTCCTTATCCTCCCTACTCACCTGTCTCCCAAAAAAAATAGAAGTTTTATCGTAATTCACCTATTGTCCACTAGCTTCCCCATACTCCCTCAGAACCTCTCTAATAAGCCCTGCTTCTAAATTATTTGCCCGAAAGAAGAACAAACAATCATCAGCAAAGAATCATCATCAAGTTAAGTTCTCCAATTTCAATTTTTGAGTTTTACTTTCCTTGTGGTTCTGGATTTAATGTTCATTATTTCAATTGCTTCTTTGAATTACATTTCAATTATGAGTAGTTAAACATCTTTAAGGATTTGAAATGAACTTCCTAGTATGAGAGCCTATGTGATTTGAATTTCCAATATTAAGTATTGTAATGTCTTCATGTTGAACTTGGTTATGTGTTTAGTGAACTTGAATTGGCTCTTCTATAGTTAAAGCCAAATTATGCAAGATGTACTTGAAATTAGTGTTTCACCTATGAGAATAGGGCTACACCATAGTTATACCTTTCATATTTTTAATTCACCTTTGAGAAAAGGGGATTTGAAGGAAATGAGCACACAATGTGTTTGTGGAATTGCCTCACCTAGCCAAGTTGCCATGAGCCCATGATAATGGGATTTATGATTAGTTGACAGCCCAATTAATCACGAGAGTGACATTGGCACTTATACTATTTCCCTAAGTTTGTCATCGGACACTACATCACTTAAACATAGACACTCACACACAAGAGCATCTATACAAGGTTGTTTGGTTTGAAACATATGGAGGCAATGACTGCTGAGGTGTATCTTTCTCTTGGTTGAGGAGGTTGACTTCCAAACCCACAAATACTTTCCATCTATAAAGGAAAGTATTAGTAAATAGAAATCCCTCAAATCAGAAACAACACATTACCACATAGGGCCATTGGGGCTCAGGGCCTCAGGCAGAGAGGTGGTGAGACAAAGTAACTGAATCAGGCACACATAAAAATTAATATTATACTATTACTTTGATGTAGCATGTTATAATTTTTTTATTATTTTTTTTAACTTCATATTTAATAAAATTAAGACATTTGATAAGAATCATGTAAAAGAACTTTTTAACCACTTTCTTAACTATAGTAATTTATTGTTGTTCTTTTTTTTTTCCCCCATTATTTGGGGAAGAAAATAACTAATTAAAGGTCAACAAAGCCCCTATAGCTCAGTGGTAGAGCGTCAGTCTTGTAAACTGAAGGTCTGTAGTTCGAACCTGCATGGGGGTAATTTTTATGTCAAGTTGGGTTGGTTTACTGGGTTACGAGATTCACCCCAAGCACACCTTTCAGTGGCAATCGGAGGCTTTCATTCAAGAAAAGAAATCATACTTCCATTTATAGTTGAAAAGATTTCAAAATTAAGGGCTTCATGCCTTCATTAAGGGTCATATATCCATCATCGTGTATATAGATTCCAAAATTAAGGTCATATATCCATGGAAACATATGGTCTTATCAGAAACAAAACAAAAAAAGCCTCTGATGAAAGANGGTCGAGTAACAGTAAAATTAACCTACAAAAAGTTTCCAGCATACACACAAGTCTTTTGGAATTTGATTTGCACCTCCCATGCACGTGAAAGAGAGCCTCTATGTTATATAAGTTAATTAGTCATAAAATGACTCTTGTATAAATAGTTGGGCAAATCTTCTTTCCCAACCAATGTGGGACAAAAGCTACATAAGCTTTTTCCTCACCCAAATTCCATCTCAAATGGGTCTATTTTGATAACCAATTTTCCATTTTGAGTGTACAATATATCGATCTCTTCATCTAACTACGAAGAACCCGAATCTACATTGACCCGACCCAAATCGGATGTGGACCTCACTTTAAATTGTATCACAAAATGACCATTTAAAATGTCATTTTAGTGCTATTTTTCCAACAATCATTTCATCTAATTCATTCTAAAGAAGTTAATAAAAAGGTAGTTGATTCTATTTAATTTTATGAAAGAATATAGGGATAAAGTCAGATTTATAGGCTTATAGGCACCTGTAGTATTACCACTTATATATCTTTCACTTATCCATCTGCTATGGGATACCTTCTTGATATATTCTTTCTTTCTGTCGTTAAAGAAGATTAATAGAATAAAGTGTTGATTAGCAAAAAGGAAAAGCCCGTTCTATCTTCATTAAATGTGGGGGGTGATTAGAAGTTTAGAACCTTAATAAATTTCCCGTTAGGACAAATAACATAGAGACTACAATCAAATTTTATTTTAAAAAAATTAAAATAAAAAATAAAGTTTTAATTTATGGGAGATGAATAAAATTACTGAAGTAATACAAAAGAGTCAACAGTTGCCGCTCGACCACACTCCCATCATCCATGCAAGAGTGTAAACCAGGACACTGGGTGCCACCAAACCACAAAGTCTTTAGCTAATTATTATAATTATTAATTTGTAAAAGTGTCAATTTCACACCAATATTAATTTTATATATTCAATAATTTTCGGTTTTCAAAAAAAAAAAATATTCAATAATTTTCACTTTACATTTTGGTTTTACTTTTTGAGATTTTAAAACTTTACTTTGCTCCCAAAAGGGAGGCTTTCTTGGTATTTGTTCCTAAATTTTACTCACGTGACTAATTGAGTTGCTTATGGGGACATTTTAAAACTTTACTTAATTATATATCTAATGCTACCTTCCTATCTTGATTTCTCTTTCTTACATGATAATATTTGATTGGTTACTTAATTACCTTTTATACTTATAGTCCGTTTCGAAACATGAGAGATGCTTTATGCAAAATGATTTTTAAAAAATAATAATCATTTTTTAGAAATCATTTTCATTTTTTAATGTTTGGCAAAAAGTATCAATTAGAATCACCAAAGACCTTGTGATCTAGTGACATTCGGTGTCCCGGTTTACACCCCACATGAATGATAGAAGTGGGTTTGAGCCTCAGTGAACTTGTTTTAAATTATAATATTGAATTATCAACCTTTTTTTTTGAAGATGATATTGAATTATCAATCTTAAAAAGTTGAATTAGAATTATTACAAAGCGCAAAATATTTCTTCATTTGCAAATTGCAAAATAAGTGCAGAAAGTGCATATTGGTGCAATAGGGAGTAATTAATGGCAATAATTGCTGACCAATAAAAACATAAAATAAAGATCATTTAAGAGGATAATAAAATAATTACCCCCCACCGGGCCACCATCGACCGTCGCGAAAACAGACAAACCCTTCATTAGCGCGACCACCGCACGGTTTTTGTGACGAAACAGATTTCGTCCGACAGACAATCCCACCAGGGCCCACCGGAGAGATAAATGCTCGGCAACATGCATCGACGGCATATATTCCATCGGAGCCTGTATACATCTGAAGGCTCACGTGATTAACGCACATGGATTTAATTTTAATAGGGAGAGTGGAGAGTAATGTTACATATATATATATTTTTTATTTTTTTTCTTTTCTTTAATTCATCTTTTGTGATGTGATACTATTTTTTTAGTACTACTGACTCTGTTAGAATGTAGTATCAGTTTATAACTACTTTTTCAATCTACTGAAGTACACAAAGAGTCAATATTACATCCACTAAGGCTCGAACTCACCCCTTTCATAGGAAAGTGCAACGGGGTGCCACTGCACCACAAGGTCTTGGCTGATGTGATACTATCTAATTGATCACTAAATTTCACTTTTAATTACTTATGAGTACTCTATAAATAAAAATTACATCAAGGGAGAAAAAAAATTAGAGGTTAAGAAGCATTATCTTTACAACAATTACACAATTCTTTCTTCCCAACCAACTATCTAACTATATTTGGTTCTTATATCTTATTTTTTGTTACATTTAATTCATAAATCTAATTTTTGTCACATTTAACCCTTTAACTAAATATAGAAAATGGTCAAAATGTATTACATTTTTTATTCAAAAGAATATCAGCTTGGATGCATCAATTTTTAAGGAAGTAAAATGTATAGTTTTGAATTAAAAATTCAACACATTGTTACTTCTTTTTTTTTTTAAATTACAAATGTCGAAAAAATAATCAATTATGACAAACGTACATTAATTGTGATAAACATAATATTTAAAGGCCAAATATAAAATTTATAAATAGTTATAAAATTAAAAGTAAAATTAATTTTATTGCAGGTAAATAACGCTATTGAGTCAGTAGTACTAAAAAAAAACACTATTATACTCTATCCGTTCAATTTTATATGTATATTTCAATTAACGAGACTTGATCAATTGTATTTAAAATTTAATTTAAGGATTAAAAGTAAAATTTTCTCTCGTAATTCGTAAATATTATAAGCAATTCTAACAACTCTATTTTTAATATTATATTTTTAACAAGTAAAGACTATTCATTATTTTTAATATAAATACTCCGTACTTAATTTACTTACTCTTTTTTTTGCGTTACACTTCCATCCGACAAAGTCACAAAACTAGTTGGTCAACAACAAAACATATTATTGTACCAAACACATGAAAAATACAAAATCACTTTAAAAAATTCATATTATTGTTAACCAAACGAAGCCTTTTAAATTTTAATGTTGTTTTAATAATACGATATTTTCGAACATATACCTTTAACCAAATATATACCACTCATTATAACCTACTACTACTCCACATGTTCATTGGACCGAAAGTAAATTTTTAATATTTTAATATAGCTTGAGATATATGCTTAGACTTAAACTTAATTACTATTTATCCCTCAGTCATAATGTAAATTTTAATTTATCCAATTATTTTAAAATATAGAAATTTGGCACAACTTTCACATTTAAAAATAGTAAAGTTAATTTGAAAAAGTTAAGAGACAAATATAAGAAATGTTATTATAATTAAGGATCAAACATGATACTAATTTCATATGTTATAACCATACAAAATTAACATAATACATTATAGAGTACACCACAACCCACACATATAATCCATTTTTTTTTTTTTTTAAGTGATGAGTGACAAAGAACCACAAGGAAGTAAACTAACCTAAGTTGTTCATAGCTGACCAACTCAAACTATGAAAATCAACAAGACCGTACCGATTCACTACGAGTTAAACTTGTAATCACTAAGTCATTGACCAATTATTATATTATGGACTCTAGTCCAAAAATGATATGTTTGCCGTTAACGTATTATGTGTCTTGAATTAATAAATTATGTCTTTGTAAATAAGTTGAATGCACATAATATGTTAATGTCATATTATGTGTCCGCAATTAACATATTATGTTCTTTTAATTTATTTACAAACACATAATCTATTAAGATACATCATTTATTTAATGACATAACAAATCAAACCAATTTGATTTGATTGCTCCGCATATAATCCATTCTTCTATGGTATCCATTGGACTATATAATTTAATATGGGGGTTGGTGTATGAAATGTGTGTGGTTATCATTGTAGTACATGATATGCACCAAGCTCACTTTATCATCAGATTCTTAACGTGTACCCTCCCTGTTCTCGTGGTATCTATTGAGTGTGGTTACATAAATCCACCTTCTCAAACTCTCTTTTATTTTTGTCTAATCACGAGGTGTTCTAAATAGGTCTTAAAAATCTATACCATATTCAGACTAATCAAACAACCTAATTTAATAATAAAGTGCTGGTCATGTTATTTTTTTGGTGGAAAAGAAAGTTGGAACACTCGACTTCTCTTAAAAAATGAGAGTGCATAATCATTCACGCCAACCACACTGATTACCTTCTCAAACTCTCAGTATCACTAGTCTCTTTGTTTTATATGTACTCCAATAATTTATACTCCCTAATTTATATCTTCCATTTTTTTTTTTTTTATAAAAATAATACAAACAGAGAATAGCGAGTGTGAAAAACAAAAGTGTTGAAATTACCCGGCAAAAGTGCAAGACACACTCTTTCCAGCTCCTGCTGTTCTCTCCCCAACTCAACACCTCACCCATCTTTAAAAAAATACTACTTTTGAGCAATTTATTGCTGTTAAATTCAAGATTTTTACTATTTATAAACACACTACACTGTACATCTCCCAATATATACACACAGGGAGATTACAGAGACGTGTAAAGGAGTATTTTGTATATTTTTGTTCTTTTTTTTCTTTTTCTTTCTTTGTTTTGTCTATTTTCAAGAAATGGGTAGTGAGGGGGAGAGGGGGCTAATGGGGTTGCTGGGGGTGATTTGCATTGGGTTTTTGTTGAGTGTTGCTGTGGAAGGCCGTGAATTTGAGGAGATTTTCTTCAACAAAACGGAGCTGCCATTCTTGCAATCTGTGTACGGCGCCTCCGCCGCCGACACTAATCCTAACCCTGTTTTGGCCGACACTAATCCTAACCCTGTTTTGGTTCCCCTTACTCTCATTCAAGGAGCTGATGCTAAAGGAGCTGGTATTTTCTTCTTTTCCCATTATTTTTTTGGTAAAAATTGCTGTTTTTTTTTGCTCTTTGTAATGGAAATGTTCTTGATATGATTATGTGTGTGTGTGTGTGTGTGGCTGTGTGCTGTGCTGTTGAATTAGTTACTAATTAACTTTTTTGTGTTCTATATCTGTTTGTATTGTTTTACTTCTTCAGCAACATTAAATGGGAAATTTTAGATCTGTTAATATGTTAAAAGGGTCATTTTTTTTATTTTTTTTTTTTTTTGTAGAGCCAATTGGGGTTTTGTTCATTTAGTTACTTGCTTATGATGGCTCCATACTGTTACTTTTGGTTAACCTATTCTTGGTGCCAGAATGGTTTCAAGTTTCTTTGTTTTAACTTAGCTGAATTACCAGAACTTGTGAGCTGAAAAACAACAATTTTGTAGTTTAGAAAAAGACAATCTCGGGTGCATATACTTTGCTTTGGCTTTCACAGTTCAAATGAGTTGAGTTGAGTTGAGTTTCCCTGTGGTTTATATCTTCAGTGTGCCTTGATGGGACGTTACCCGGTTATCACATTCATGAGGGGTATGGATCAGGAGCTAACAGTTGGGTCATTCAATTGGAGGTTTGTGCTCGATTTGCTTTGAATAGTGACACTAATCTTCGGTTATAAAAATGCTTTGTGGTGCGGTCTATTAGTTCGCTCTGCAGCCTTTTGTTTATGCATTTTCCTGTCATTGTTTGAACCATACTTTGTCTAGCAAAATGGACAGCCAAAAAAGACGAGATTTTTTTCCAATTGGCTTCTTGACCGAAGAAATGTTGTACATGATTACAGGAAATGCTGAAGATAAATAATGTTCACTTAGTAATCGTGGTTATAGTCTTATAGAATTTGAATCTTGTCTAATTTCATAAGCACTTTTAGGTTTTGCATGCTTTCCTGATTTAGAGGAGCATAAATGCATAATCATGACTTTATGCCATGAAATTATACAACGCACTGCTGTTTTTCTTTGATTTGGAACCTAAGTTCTGTGAACGAAATTATGGTAGGGTGGTGGATGGTGTAACACCATTAGGTCATGTGTTTACCGCAAAACTACGCGGCGTGGGTCGTCAAAATTCATGGAAAAGAAACTTCCATTTACCGGAATTTTGAGCAATAAGGCTGAGGAGAATCCAGGTTTTTCCCTATAATTGTACACAATAATGTTCGGAAAACTCGTCTCTTTTCAAGTTTCTGAAAATGCCATTTGCCACACTTTTTAAGTTTTTGTTCTATTTTGTTTTTCCAGATTTTTACAATTGGAATAGAATTAAAGTTCGCTACTGTGATGGTGCATCATTCTCAGGAGATAGCGAAAACCAGGTTTGTATTAGTGCAAATAATTATGTTTCCTTTAGGTTTACTCATGCTGCTCTGCTTTTGGGCTGGAAAAAGTTAGTGGAACGAATTATAGCACTTGACCTTGAGCCTTAAACTCCTTATTCTACTTTTTGTGTTATTGATTTAATAATTTTTTGCTTTTCCCTTTTCCCTTCTCTTCCTGATCGTTGCGTAATCCATCTTCATTTTTTGGTCTTTCAGTAAGTAAGTCGGGTAAAATTTTTTTCTCAGAAACGGGCACAATATTTGTCTTTCCATGCTCTATTTTCACGGCTAGACCAATTTCATTATTACTGTAATGAAATATTTTGTCCATATGATAACCAATAGGTCTTGGCATGATAAAAATCAGTAGGATTTGTAAAATGATAACGAATCTGAATTCCTTTCTTCCAATGAAAGGGTTCAAAATAATCATGACCTAAATTTCCGTTCATATGTTCCATCAAAGCCCTGAAATAGCAACGGATATTTGCTCATAATGTTATTTCTATGCTGAGGTGACATACCTAGTTTCCCAGAGTATGCTTATTATAGCAAATCGAAGACCGGAGAGGAAATTAGTTGTCACGTCACAGGTTGATTTTCGTGAGTGACGACTATACATAGATGACTTCATTGTTGTTTTTCTGCATCGATTGAGAAATGTACTGAAACTTTCAACAGGCTGCACAGCTGCAGTTTAGAGGGCAACTCATATATGAAGCAGCAATGGACGAGTTAATGTCAAAGGGAATGCGGAATGCTGAACAGGTAATATTTTCTAAGCGTTTTGTTTATTTTGTTTATTTAAATTTTAGGTCGATTTGCCCCGTCTTATTACCATTTTCGGTGGCACGAATTCTGTTTCAGGCTCTTCTTTCTGGATGCTCTGCCGGTGGTCTTGCTTCCATATTGCACTGTGATGAGTTCCGAAGCTTATTTCCTAGTAGTACTAAAGTGAAGTGCCTGAGTGATGCGGGATTGTTTATGGATGCGTAATTTCCAAACTTTTATGCTTCTGTGAATACCGAAAATCTCGTGTTCTGTTGAAATTAAGATTCAGAGTATTGCGTTTTATAATCAATAGTAATGACTAATGACGACCCTTTATGGATTTGCAGAACGGATGTGTCTGGTGGGCATAGCCTTAGGGATATCTTTTCGGGCGTAGTAACTGTCCAGGTATTTTCACAAGTGAAATTAAACTTATCCGTTTCTAAGAAAATATAAACTCGTAGCATTTGAGATTTAGATAGAGCTGCTCATCATAACGCCTATTCACGGTTTTTTGGTCATTTGAAAGGATCTCGTGGAAAACCTGCCAAAAACTTGTACCAACCACCTCGATCCAACCTCGGTGAGTACTTCCTCTTAATTTCGTTCTATTAGTTCTTTTCCTGTTCTGTTATTTCGTTGTTGACACGGTTTTGGACTTCAATTTCCTTTTTCAGTGCTTCTTTCCTCAGAATTTGATCGCAAACATCAACACTCCGCTCTTCATACTCAATGCTGCCTATGATTCATGGCAGGTAATGCACATTAACGTTTTAATTTGGTCGATGTTTTATAGGAACTCGCCCGACTGCTAAGCTATTTTTAAGATGAAGAGTTGCTAAAAGAATTACCTTATTTCAGGTCCAAGCTAGCTTGGCTCCTCCTTCAGCCGATCCCAATGGGGCTTGGCACGACTGCAAAGCGGACAATCAGAAATGCTCGACGTCACAGATTAAATTTCTGCAAGGTAATCCCGATAGAGGCTTCTTGAATTTGCATTATGGACTGTAATCTCACTTCAGCTCGTTTTCTCTTCTTGAGCAGGGTTTAGAAACGATATGCTGGACGCTGTAAAGGGGTTTGCAGCTTCTAAACAGACGGGGTTGTTCATAAATTCATGCTTCGCCCACTGCCAGTCCGAGAGGCAGGATACATGGTTCGCTGACGATTCTCCTGTTATCAATAACAAGGTACGCGAAAAAATCTGCTATTCATGGTGAATTCATATGAATTCGGTTTGATGTTAGTCTATAATCCACACCCAAACCTCCTCCATTTAATGTTGTAGTTACACCCGTAACTATGTTGGGTTCTGATTAGCCCATACTAAAGAGGTAAACCAGCTTAGGTTGTCCATAGTTGATTCTTTATAGACAGCTCTTATGGACTCTCAAGTGTCTGACTAACTCAGTTGAGGTTGTCCCTCTTTGTTTGAAAACCTTTACTATAGAAGATTGTCCCAAAGCACACAACTATTTGATCTCTTTCCTGGCACCACATTTTAGGAAATGATATGTTGTAAAAATCTCTAGGCACTCCTCGGGCGCCTAGGCGGCGCTTAAGCGCCGGTGTATTTTTAAATTTTTTTTTTTTATTAAAAATTTGTTTAATAGTTATAAACTATTTAATACTTTAATAGTTAATACAGAGTAATAAAATATTAAATATTAACCTAAAAAATATATAGAGTTTGAACAATTTAGGGTTATTTCGCTTCGTTTTTAGTGAACTAACCCGTTTAAAAAAGAAGGAAACAACAGCTAATCGGCCGATTAGGCGGCTTAGTTGTTGCTTAGGTGGTCTAGTCGGCACCTAGGAGGCCTGGGCAGTCAGTGCCTAGGCGGCTACCTAGCCGACCAGCCGCCTAGACCACCGATTATGATGATACGTTAGGCGGCCGGCTAGAGCTTAACGCTTATGTGAGATTTTTGCAACACTGATTTACCATAATTCATATATGTTGATAAAAACAAAAATTTGCAGGCAATTGCACTTGCAGTTGGAGATTGGTTTTTTGATCGGGCTAACGTGAAATATATTGACTGCGCATACCCTTGTGACAAAACATGCCACAACTTGGTGTTCAGATGAGCCTTTGCACTTTTTATTTCTTTAATTTATTGGAGTATAATTTTAGCCGAGTTTATGTAAGATAATCTGTGTCACTAATTTATGGTTCCCATTAATTTACAAAATTTGCAAATGTAAAAGAATTGAGGGATAGAATAATATGATGATTGTCTTGTTGTAAGCAATTGTTTTTCTTTTGGGTAATAATTTTATATCATTTGAATTAATTGAACTAAATTGTATTTTGGTTATACAAAAAAAATTGTATTTTAGTTAATAGTTAATTCAGTTACTAAATAATATATATATATTTTTTTTGGAAAAAGAGTCAAATAAGTCTTTGAACTTTACCTAAGAAGTTAATTAGAGTAGCAATTAAACTCATCAACATTGTATTTTGGTGCAATGAAGTCCAAAAATCAGTTAGTGACATGCTATCACAGGTTACTAAGGTTTTGGTCAACATTCTGACCAACTTTGACGAAATTTCCGATCAACTTCTACGGTCATTGGTGAATCAACAAAGGAGAAGGCAACCACTGGGTTTCCAAGAAGGTGATCATCTGGGTTGCCCTATGAGAAGGTGGCCCAGTCACAGTGTCATATTAACATGTTTAAGAGATTCTAAATGAGTTATCATGTCATATCATGTTGCGTAGACACAAAACTTATTAATTAAACTTATTTATCGTTTCAACTCATTTAAAATTTGTGTTCATGTTCTTGTTTAGAACTTTAACCTGTTAACTTTAACAAATTGTGTGTGTTTAGTTTTATTGTGTTCATGTTGTTATTTTGTCACCCCATTAACAAATTTGGTTACTCAAATTGACAAGTCTGGTTAATTAGACACTTCTAAACGTTACAACTAATTATTGCCCATTCATAAAAATTCGATTAAAAGGGAAATTATATTTTATATTGTACATGGTGATTTGTGGGTATATTTTGCATTTGATAAAATTATACTCTGTATTATTCTATATTTTAACAATAGTTATACCATTGACCTGGGTCCACATTGTAAGATGGATTTGTACTCATCTATATATTGAATGTTTACAATTTATAAACTAAATGTTCACAATTTAAATTCTGAACATTTAGCATATAAATTGTATATTTTAGATCCGAATTCACCTTGTGGACCCGAGTCTACAAGATAATTTGATAATGTAAAACATATTGTACTAGTATTATTTTACTAATGTAATATATACAGAGCTGTCAAATCAAGCTAAACCTATCGAGTGACCCTACCCCACTTAAAATAATGGTGGGGTAAGCTTTAAATGTTTAGGCCCACCAAAATTGCAAGCTTTGACAAGATGGGCTAGGCGGGCTGTGGGCTTGCCACTTAGTTTATACACCAA
Organism: Ipomoea batatas; assembly: GCA_002525835.2. Classification (NCBI taxonomy): domain Eukaryota; kingdom Viridiplantae; phylum Streptophyta; class Magnoliopsida; order Solanales; family Convolvulaceae; genus Ipomoea; species Ipomoea batatas. The sequence goes on along the minus strand of CM008336.1, from coordinate 21,328,963 downwards.
AAAAATTGTATAAATAATTTCTAATTTATTAAAAACTTTATATTAATACTATTAAATTAATAAAATACTTGGAACCTTATTAATAATGTCATCTATCTATCAGATTTTTTTTTTGAAAATCTATTTAGACTTATTTGTTACTATTGTCTTTAACAAATTATATTATTATTTGTGTAAATTATCTAAAAAATATGTAATTATTAACTTTTAAAAGTAATCTCAATTAAACATAATTTTTTAGGACTTTGGTGGATCGGTCTGTCAAAACTCGCAAGCTTAGGCAAGGTTGGATGGGCTAACCTTTTCATAGCCCGCAATGGCTGGCTTTGACGAGCCCCCTCTGCTGACTCGCTTTAATAGTACTATATATACAACAATGTTAAAATTATGTGGCTAAAAACTATCGCTTCCTCGTCTACCAAGTAGTATCGATTATACGATTAGACATTATCAATTATACATGGACCGCGAAACATCAAACGAGATTTAGATAAAATTGAAGTTGTACAAGATTTTGATTCCATATAGTATAAGATTTTGATATAGATAACACGAGTGTCAGCTCAATTATATGATACGTACTCATTACAGCTGGCTTGAATTTTAATGTTTTCTTTATTAATTAATATAATAAGGCGACAATGAGCTGAGTTTTCCAAACTTCATCTTCTGCTAATCATGCCGCTAATAGTCCATTATTCATATACCCCGGGGCCCAAATAAGTCAAATCTCATGCAATAATTCAAATTAATGTAGACATTACAAGGATGATTGAGGATTGGAAGGAAAAAAAATTTTTAGATTCTCATCACAGATATTGACATTTATAATGTGAGTAACTCGTGATTTAAGGGAAGTCATATGAATTGAATATAATGACATATTTGGTTAGAGAAAATAGAATTTTTAGACTAGGTGATGAAAAATCAACCAGAAATGTGTTTATGAATGGAATATAATGGTATAGTAGATGCAGAGAGTTGTACGGAGGAATGAAGAGGTACACACTCCCCACCACCACTATTCCGCTATGGCCTGCCAGCCAGCAATGGCTATGGCGATGCCCAAAGGACAAATTATACCCTTTTTTCTCTTCCTTTGCTTCCTACTTCTCTTCCATCGTCTTCTCCACTTTTTTTTTTCCCTGACTTGCTACTATGATCTTTCGTTTGAAATGGTAACAATCAGATCACAATGTACTTAGGGTTTTATAATTTAAAACTAAAACTCATTAGAGCAATTTTATTTGTAGTTTTTGCGGGGTTTTTTCAAAAACAAAAAGTCGAGGGTGATTTTTTTTTTTTTTTTAAAATTAATGAGGGTGAGGTTTTCGACTAGTTTTTTCTCTGCAAGTTTAAAGCTTTTGTAGGCCCATTGAAGAGAGAAAAATCAAGAAAAGGCGGTGCATATGGGCACCTACGACTCTACGAGGCGCGTAATGATAGTTTTTTTTTTTCTTTTGTCAATTTTCTTTGATATGAGAATCGGAATCGGAATAAGAATATTGTAATGAATTTTGGTGAAAGAATTTTTCATGTTTGGTACTAATTAAGCTGGAATTGGAATGGTTATCAATATTATTGTTTAGTTATGTATGGGTCTATAATTGGAATAAAGGTTTTAAAAATACAAAAACAAAAAATTAAGGATGACATCTAAAGCACAAATCGAACAAAAAATCAGAACAAAAAATCAAAACAAAAATCTAAAAGCACTAATCCTATGTATCGATCAGGAGGCAATGAAATAAGGAGGGATAAATGGATAATGCAGAATTAATGGAATCACACCTAATTTAAATTAGGTAATGAGTTTTTAAATTATAGAGGTAATCGAATTCTATACATATTTTAAAAAATAGTCAATCAAACAACATGTATAACTTTATTCCCATATATTGTATCTAATCCCACGAACCAAATACACCCTAATATTTCTTAATCAAAATGATGAAATTTCTTGACATACATATACAACTCAAGTAACACGTAACTTAATGCTTGTTTGACGGGCTAAGCTAGTTGGCTTAGTAAATCCATTAGGCAAACGAGGTAGCTGGATTTGGGCTTAGTAGAAACAATCTTGAACAATTGGTCGGTCGACCAAGTGAAATTAGGTGGTTGCGGGTGAAATATGAATTAGCCTCATAGTAATAGGAATACTAGATGTCGCATGTAAAAATAATATAAGATATAACGGTGTAGTGTTTATTTAACTGCATTAATTAGACACGAGTTAATTTCATTTTTGGTCCTAGATTTATAGGTGACATTTCACTTTTAGTCATCTTTTATCAAAACATCCACATTTGGTCCTAGTATTATTGCGGCATGACCATTTTTGTTTTCCGTCAACAAAATTGTTGAAATGTCGTTAAATACAATGACATATCGGTCTTCAATTACAAATTTTTTCAAAAAAATAAACATAAAAATATAGCGGGGTCAACTTACTTTGTATAAGAATAATTGAAAAATCATTGTATTTAACGACATTTCAACAATTTTGTTGACGGAGGACCAAAAATGATCATGCCACAATAATACTAGGACCAAATGTGGATGTTTTGATAAAAGAGGACTAAAAGTGGAACGTACCTATAAATCTAGGACAAAAAATGGAATTAACTCAATTAGACACTATTGGCATTCATACACTATACTTAAGAAGAAATAGTATATATTGAGGTCTATTTCTAGTCAAGTTGGTCAGTCTATTACTTGGTAATCAGAAGGTTACAAGTTTGACTCATTGATTTGAACCCATCAACTACGGATAATCTAGGTTGTTTGTCTCTTTGTAATTTTTTGATGAATAAAATCATAAGATGTAGTTTAATCATATCGCTATACATTCTTAAATAGTAACTGGAAGTTTTATTTATTTATTTATTTATTTATTTTTTATCTATATCAATTATTATTGACATTTATGTTATCAACACATACAGTAAAAAATCCATAAAATAAAATATTATATTCTTTTCACATAGCAGTCTAGAAAACACTTGTCAATTCACGTGACAATGCAAATCTTTCCCACTGACTAATACATAAAAAATTAAACATAAAGTTGGAATATTAATCATCACTAACCTCTCATTTCAACTGTCCCAAATCAATTTTAGAACCACACTCTTTTTCATCCTTTTGGCCCCCCTCTTCATCTATTTTCTTTGATTTTTTTAATTTGAAATTGTAAAAGTGAGTTTGGGGTTGACCGACAGGTTTTAACCAGCCGACAACCACCTATTTACCATGTACTTTGATCATATATTTTTTCTTTCCTAGTTGTACTACAATTCCTCCTTTCTTTTCCATCTATCCCTTCTTGATCAGAAATCTTAGATCGACATACTCATGTTTTAGATTAGTGACATTCAAGAGTCTTAGTCACCTCCTGTCAATTCTTACACAATAAAAATAAGTGTTTCGACCTCGTGATGATGCATCTCGATCTAGTGGTTAAAATAAGATTAGATCACATTATTAGTTTAAGTTGAGTGGCTTTTTTGTGAGTCTTCTTCGTAAATCTTTATCGGTGAGATGAATCGGATCAAGATAAAAAGTATAATATATACTTGTGATAAAAAGCGTAATACTAGTTAGGAGGTAAATTGATTGTTACTTAGGAGAGAAAATGTAATATTTATGTGGAGAAATATGATATTTTTGAAGAAAAAATGTAATACTTTTAAATTAAAATGTACTCCGTAATATTTAGGGGTTTAAGAGTTACTTATAAAAGAAAATACGATACTAATCAGGATAGATAAATTGATTGATTGTTATGTGGAAAACTATAATATGGAGTACTTATTAGAAAAAAGTTTAATACTATTCAATTGATTGATTATTACTTATATGGGAAGTTAAGAACGTGTAATACAATATTATGCTTATAAGAAACCTGGTCATGTCTTGGACGAGGATTCGTAGTATGCTTGCTTAGGAGTTTTTGCCATTTAAGTTTCATCAAAAGTAATTTTGTATGTATGAACTCATTTAAGGGTCCATTTTGAAGCCTAAAAATAGTTTTTGGAAAATGATTTTGAGAAAATGACTCATTTTTTGAAAAATATTATAAATTTTTAGTGTTTGACTGCATGTTAGAAAATTATATATTTTTATTTGGCTAAAAGTTAAGAAATTACATTTTTTTTGTTCGAGAAAAATGAACATATTATTTGTTATAAAATAATAACAATAATTTGAAAATTAGCTTGAAGAGTGATGAGAGAGACTGGAAAATGAAGGATTCGAAAAATATCTTCAGACTAAAAATTCAGGAAAACATTTTTTCATCAAATTGTTTTTTTTTTTTTTTT
>CM008336.1:21290852-21302989 GCA_002525835.2 Ipomoea batatas | reverse complement strand
GATTATATTATGAGTTAATACCAATTGAGTCCTTCGTTAGGATAATTTGGTAATTTATTCTCTATTAATACTAAATTTAGTTTTCAACTATAGTGATTATTTATTCAATTTAGTCATCGAATATAGTGATTTTACCAAATTTAGTCCTTGAATATAGTGGTTTTACCAAAATTAATCATCTATTATAGTGTTTTTTTTTTTTTTTTTCAATTTAGTCATTGATTCTAACAACCAACAAATGGAAGCAGAGGACTCAATTAGGTAAAATCATCGAAGTTCAGGACCGAATTAAGCACGTACAAAATTAAAAGTCATTTACAACTAAATCGAAAAAAACTATTATTATCAATGACTAAATTAGGTATTAACTTATTATATTATCCTCATAGAGACACTAGTGTAACCCAATGGGGTAGCTCAAGTGGCAAGTGAGCTCTCTTTGTGGGGAAGAGAATTTGAGTTCAATTCCCACAAGTGACGATTCCCCCTGGGCCAGCACCCTTTATATTATTCTTGTCAAGGTGCTCTAAGATTGGTTTGAGCAAAAGATTTTTATTGCAACGTTAATTTGTGCTTGTGAGAGAATAATTTTCAGTCCGACGACATTCCAAAACTTTATTAATGGAAAGTGGTATTTATCTCTCCCCATTGTAATTTTTGATAAATATAACACTATCTCAAGGATTATTTTCAAGTGAGTTTAGATAAAAATGTAATACTTATAATAAAGAAGGTACGTAATACTAATCAACAATAAATTAATTATTACTTATAAGAGAAAGGAATAAGGTTTAAATTAGCCACTGAACGTAACCTAAACGTACAATTAGGTCACAGAACAAAAAAAAAGTACAATTAGACTACTGAACACTTTAAATACATGCAATTTCACTTGATAGTGGGATACCTTCCATTTCATCAGCTTGCATGCTTATGTGGATTGTAAGTTGACATTTTAAAATAATTTTTTAATAATAAATATTAAAAAAAAAATTAATTTTTTAAAACAATAGTTGCCACCCAATAGTGAATATAGGCGACATGAACCGGGACACCATTGAAGCTGAAACTAACCATGGAGAATGGCAATGAAGATGAGACGAGCTGACAACTGGAAAAAGCAGTACACACAACTTCAATCAAAGGTTTCAAAGATGGAGAGGTGAATCGATGTAATAATTAAGGATGTCTTTTTCAGCGTGTGGTTCTGAATTATAAAGGATGAAGTTAGCTGCAGTAGAAGGAAGATAATAAGCCAAGGCGACAGAAGCTCCAAATTGAAGTCTCAACTCACAAAACATGTATTCCAATTTTGTTTGTCTGATTCGATTAATAACACTTAATATTTTTTATTCAATTATAAAATTTATATATTTAGAAATTAAATTAAAAATATTATTAAACAGAAAAAAAAATTAAATTTAAAAATTACTAAAAATAAACAATAAAAAAATTGATACAATGATATGATTAATAAATAGTAAATAAAACAGATAAAATTAGATAATTGGGAAAAATAGGTTAGAGGGAGTAAAAGTGTAGCTGTACTCCTTTGAAAAAAAATAAAAGTGTAGCTGTACTATGTACGGAGAGATATTATTAAATTATAAGGATATTGAAAGCTGTATTGTAATCCACATATTTGGTTTTGGCATTCAGACATTAGTTTACATGATTAATACTCCTATCTCTGCCTCTGCCTGCTACCCTTTTCATTTGTTTTGTATTTATTTATTTTTTGTCCACAATAATTCGAATATGCAAGACTGCAGCTTTTTTTTTTTTTAGATATTGAATAACAACATTTGCTAATCCTTGAAATTCTAATACAATGGCGTTTAACAATACCTCTAAATGAATAAGTAATAAATGTTGTATATACGGATAGGAATTAACACCATAATTTAAATTATTCTCAAAATAAATCAATATCAAAACTTGAATTAGAATAGTCTAGGGGACTACATATGGGCCAGGGTGGGCGGGCTCGAAATATACTCTTCGTTCTCGAAACACTATCCCATTCCTCATCCTTGTCCTTTATGGGAAAAGAAAATCATTTTCCATTCCTATTGACGTAGAGATTTTTCAAGAACAAGGAATCCATGTCCTTGGTCTACGCCGAGGAGTGTAACATGATGCGGCTCCCTCCCCCACTTGTGGTGGAGGCGACTGGGATCGATAGATCTAAATCATGATACATATGAATACTAGACCCTAAAAAAGGAAGTGAAGTTTTTCATTCAATCCAGGAAACTCAAGAATGTCATCAAATGGGACAAAATGGTAATGAGGAACGTATGGAAAAGAGGGGTGCGCCAGACTATCACCGGGATCTCCTAGGAGGGAAGGAGGAGTAACGAGACCTAAAGTAAACTATAAAAGTCAGGTGGTGCAGGCAAGCTATGATGGCAGAAAAAATCTACTTTCTTTTTTCTACCGGGAATGCACTAGAGGCTGAGTGTTGTGCTAAGTCACCTAACGAACCTCATGTAGAGAAGGCAACATGGATTAAGTTATCTAAAAGATAGGAGAACCTATCAACCTAGGGACTAAGAGGAGTCAAATGGGCACAATTGACGATATGCAATGTGATTAGAGCTTGTGGGGTCATGATCGAGAACTAACCTTGAGAACAATTATGAGCCATAGGAAAGTTTTGATTGGAATTAGGGAGTGCAAAGGCGGTGATGCGAGATGGTGAAGTCAAGGTCTACTACTTTCTCTAGTTGTCCACACAACTAGAAGAAGTGATGGGGACACGTGATGGGGCCATGGGACCATGACACCTGGAGATCAAGGGCATTGTTTTTGTGGCCTAAATTGGGTCAATAATTAAAGTTGGGGGACCAAAGTGTGATAAAGCATAAAGTACAGAGGGCAAAGCACAAAGGCTGAAGGAATTGGGTTTAAAGTGGATAAGGGGAGAATGTTTGAGATCAAATATGATAAGGTGCAAAGTACAAGGTGTCATATTGCAAAGCTTAGGAAAGGGACTAAGGACTCGTTTGGCAGTGTAGTATGGAACATAATATGGGAAAACAAGCGATGGGGAGGAGGAATCCTCTTAGGTCGTGGTGCCCCAATGTCAGATCTTAGCACACTGACTAGTGGCGGACTTCGTGGGGCCCGAGTAGAGCCACCGATGACCAGCTGACAGACTGCTCTGAAGTATGTTGTCAAATGGCTTTTCTGCCTCTCGCCTAGCTACCTTGGCCATCCATCGACAACTAGAGGGCTCTGATCTAGTATGGCCTACTAGGATAGACCAACCAAGGGATCGACAAATGTTGTGGACCGCTATGGAGGACGATTATGGGAGCCATACTATGAGATGTCGGGGTGGGGATGTGTTCGTTGCACGGTCTTTGGACGTTTGGCGAGACCTCATACGTGCTTTGTGACGTGAAGCACAGAAAAGTGTTTGGCGAGAAAGCATAACACCTGGAGGAACATGCGTTTGGCCGAGGAGCGCGGAACACTGTGATCCGGGCACCTATCCACCACGTGCTGCCTTAGGAGTAGTATAAAAGGCGGTGGTGTTCAGTTTTGACCATCATTAGCACTTTTCTTCTCTCTTAACTTCTCCCTTAGTCAATGATGCAGTACATCAATTGTTTTATGCAGTCTGCTAGTTAGCAGTAGTAGTCCACCCACCTTTGGTTGGGCTATTAGTTCGGATTTTTGATTGGGCCAGTTGGGCTGAGTTTATTCTCTCTTCTTTATTTACAAACTATCAAATAAAAGTGAGTGTTGTTCTGATCCATCTATTTGAATAGATCAATGATTTAGGTTTATATAATACATTATTGGTTCGAGATAAATTATTGATTTTTTTTTCTTAAATATCATTTTTTAAACCAGAATGATGAGATTTATGTAATACAATTCTGCAATAGTATAACTACAAGTTTTCTACCCACTAATTCGTCAAGCCCAATAGTTACATCAAATTAATTTTCTTCAATTCATTACACCATTCATCAAATCCAAAAGTGTCATAAATTATGCACAGGAGAAAAGTTGGACAACACTATACTCATTCAATGTATGAAATTAAATGGGGTTGAATCTAATATAATTACCTACATGTCACTTCAACCACATATATATTCACCTATTATCTGTCATTTCCAGAAGATTAATTTCATAAAAAAAAATGTTTAGATTGTGACAACCAATTATTCAAGTGTGCAACAAATTAAAGTTATTTCAATTCAAGCAATTATATTGGGAACAATGGCATAATGGTGAAGATAATTAAATTCTAAGAAACATATTTCCCTATAAAAAAAATGGAAAATAAAATAATGGTGTGAATTGAAATTGATTAATGAAGAGATTACACAATAAAAAAGATTGTGAAAAGTTTTAATTTCCAATGGTCATGAGGAGACATAATCTTTGTGTCCTTGAACATGTGAAGGGTGGCACTTTAATTTAAATTTGGGATATCTTTGAGATCCATAGAATTCAAGGACAACTAATTGACAAGATACAAGGAATATGTATCAAATAATGGGATTACACTTCATGCTTAATTAGTATAATTGATTATTTTCAAGAACACTTCATTAAAGCTAGCATTATTTGAAAAAAAAAATCATTAAACAACAAAAACATCAAGTCATCAATTGATGAGTTTGTCACCCCCACCCACTTTTATTCTATTTTAGATGCACAAATGTAACAATATTTTCATTCTTGGTTCTTGATTTTGATTTATTGCACTTGTAATTTAATCCTTGCCATTAAAAAAAAAACAAAGTAGTCTAAAATAAAATATTCATCAGGTTGAAATAAATGGTCAAATTAGTCATTGAATTACACACAAAAATGTAATTGGGTCGTCCAATTCAAAAATTACAACTGGCTCTCCAAATAAGCCAAGTTCGTGCAATTTGATAAAATTTTACTTAATCCTACACTTTCAAATTGACCATCCGTGGTTCTTCAAATTTCAAATTGTTACTATTCGTGGTCCAAGTTAACCACTCATGGTCCTTCTAGAAGGACCACAATTGATTAAATTTCGAAAGTTAAAGGACCATGTGTGGTAAACTTGGAACGTGGATGGTAACAATTTGAAAGTCAAAGGACCATAGGTGGTCAATTCGAAAGTTTAGGACTAAACATGACAAAACCACTATAATCAGAGAACCCCAGATGATATTAACTCTAACTTGAAAATATATCAATAATTGTTTATTATATATGACAACCACATAAGTCGATTCAAGGAGGACCACGGTTGATTAAGTTTTAAAAGTTAAAGGACCATGGGTGGTAAACTTGGCCCGCGGATGATAATAATTTGAAAGTTGAAGGACCATGAGTAGTCAATTTGAAAGTTTAAGACTAAATGTGACAAAATCACTATACTTAGGGGACCCCATATAACATTAAGTCTTTCAAGTTAAGGTATTGTTATAATATCAAGTGTAAATTACATTGGAATTATTACAAAATAATTTTTGAAAATAAAAATATCAATATTATATTATACTAATAAAATCTTTTATATGCCAAGTAGCTTGTAGCTCAATGACATCTCCCGATTGAGAATGTATGTATAAACAAATACTGCATTGCAATAGAGTCAGTAGTATTCATTTTTATAAGCCAAGTATCTTATAGCTTAATGGCACATCAGTGACTCTCCCAAATCTATACTATATATAAAAGTAAAATCCTCCTATTTCATTTTTCCCGCCCAAACTTTTGTAGTCAATTAATTAAATATTTTATTGGTCAAATAATTAATAAATCTTATTTGGTAAGAAAATGTAAAATGGAAATTAACTAATATCTGTTAATTTGTAATATTGTTTCTATATTCACGTATCAATACTATTAATAAAAGTAAAATCATCCTTCAACTTTCCCGCACAAACTACTATTATTAATTAATTGGTAAAAAATAAAGTTTAATTGGTAACAAAATTTTATTTACCGAATTTTGAGAATAATTAAACCATTATAATTGTGAGAATAATTGAAACAAATTATGCATAATTTTATAAGAAAAATAATTTATTAATTATTATTTTCACCAATAATAATAATTCAAATACTTATCTTTACTTCTATATCTATACTACTATTAATAAAAAAAAAAACATCATTTGTGAAATTCCCGCCAAAATAATAGTAAAGATAAAATTGAAAAGAAAACTGATTTTACTAATTGATTGAAAATATAAAAAAAAAATCTAATGTAAAGGGAAAAGGAAATTAGGCAAACTAGAAAAAGAAAAGGATATGACTATTTGACGGAAAATTATTTAAAACTTTAAAAAAATTATTTACACTTTTCTTTTGAAAATTTTAAACTATTTAAACTTTTAAAAAAAATTAATTAAACATAGAATGTAGAGTTTTTATAATAATTACAATTAATTCATTCAAATATGGAGGAAGAAGAAAAAATTAAACGTGATATGGCGAAAATAAATATACTTAAGTTATAATTGCACATATATTAGCGTAATTGACTAATAATAATTACCTAATAATTATTATGATAATTAAGCTAAACATTGGTCGTTGAATTTTTTTTATAATAATTATAATTAAATTATTTCTCATTTTTCTCATATTTATTTTAGTAATAATATAATTACATAAGTAATTATTACATATTGATCTTTTTAAGATAATTGTAGACAAACAAGTTATATATTATTTAATTAATTGAGTAATACGTTTGTATTAATCTTATAATCAAATAAATGTACACGTTTAATATTAGAGTTTTTTTTATAATTTTATCTATATTTTTATTATCTAAATATATAATAAAAAAATGTATCCGTGCATCACACATGTAATTGGACAATTATTTGCTCTAATTCAAGCAAGAAAAACATCAAAAAACATAATCGATCCAACCAATTTTATCAATTGCGCTATATAAAAATTCGATGTTATAATTTATATAATTTTATATCGATCCAAATATTCTTAAAATATTATAACAAATACATTCCGTGCAACGCACGGGCAAAAATACTAGTAGGTACTAAAAAATGTTTTATAAAATACTGTTTAAGTAAAAAGAAAAAAAGAAAAGAAACTTTCAAGAATTTAATAGATTTTTTTTTAACAAAATTGCTGTATCAATATTTTAAATAATAGTGCGAAATGGATCTCCCGTGTGGGAGGTCATGGGTTCGAGCCTCAGTAGTTATGAACAGGTATTGCATTATAACAAAAAAAATCCCAATCTTAAAAGGTTTGGCTAAATTGTTAAATAAACGAATTGAATATGTTTATTTTTTTCGCAATAAGCTTATTATTATTATTATTATTATTATTATTATTATTATTATTATTATTATTATTATTATTATTATAAAAACTAATAAGTGTGAATGAAGGTTATATCGTTTATTTATGTCCATTTTCCCTTACATTTTTTTATACATTATGCAATAAGAGTTGTACTGTACAGTATTTTGGACATACATATCCCTATCGTTATAACTTTCGTCATCTTTTTCACAATTGTTACCATGCACATGCATCCACCATATATTTTATTATCTTCTTCAATAATAATAATAATAATAATAATAATAATAATAATAATAATAATAATAATAATAATAATAATAATAATAATAACAATAATAATAATAATGTATACACTATATATTAGAGTTATAAGTTAGTTTTTCCTAAAATATAAATATCAAATTTTAAAAAATATATATTATTAATGTTATTATTTACAATAATTTAAATATTTAAAATAGTTAAATCTAAATAAAGATAAAATTTTAATATAAAGTATTAATACTGGGCACCTATTTTTGCAAATCGCATATAGTTATTATATAAAACCCAATAGCTCAAGTTTTATTAGGCAGGCCCATGACATACTTAAACACATGCATGTGACTTAGTTTGTTATAATCCACAAATTTTGAAAGACAATATTTAGGTTAGGTTATATTTATAATTCCATTTTTTGCATCTAATGTAAGGATATTCTATAATAATAAAATCAATATTAGTGTAATTCTTAATAGAACTAATATTAGGGATGCTAACAAGACGGGCATAATAGTATACTACAAGCCTCTGTTATGGAATAGAAAATTTTCTTCATTCCTGTCTTCATGAGGAATTTTTGGGATGAGAATTCCCACCCCGATAAACCTTATAGTTAAACTAATAGCTTAGTACAATTTTAATATTTAAGAAAAAAAATTCATATATATATATATATATATATATATATATATATATATATATATATATATATATATATATATATATATATACACACACACACACATACATACATACATACCTGGGACAGGGTAGTGCGAGGAAGAGTATCTTGTCCTTGTCCTTCTTGAGAAATGGATACAACTCTCCGTCTCAGTTCCTCAAATTTTGGTCCTCATTTGAGTAGGCCGGGATGGGAGATCCCCATAGGATTGGAGAGAAATTATCATCTTTAATTCTTGTTGTTGTTGTTGTTGTTGTTAGAAAAAATAGTCAAATAAGTCTCTAAACTTTACATGAAAAGTCAATTAGGTACCTAAACTTTTAAAAAATACAATTACACTCTTTAACATGTTAAATTAGTGCAATGAAATCTCAAAACAGGTAAATTTGTAGGTCATTACTGTTCAGGCTTGAAAATCCAGCGATCAACGATGGTTGCCAGTTGACAGATATTCAAGCCTAAACGGCAATGACCTACAATAGCAGGTTGTTTACATGCTTTTAGGCTTTATTGCCCCAATTTAACATGCAAAAGGGTGTAATTGTACTTTTTAAAAGTTTATGGACCTAATTGACTTTTTAGGTAAAGTTTAAGGATTTATTTGACTATTTTCTATTATTATTATTATTATTATTATTATTATTATTATTATTATTATTATTATTATTATTAAAAATATTTTTCAAATAGATCAAACACTAATCAAAATTCTTGTGATTGAATGACATTTAATTTAATCTATTACTTTATATATGATACATACACTTAAAATGATTTTTTTCTCGATATGTACAAAGACATTTAAATGACAATTTCCTTTGTACAAGTAATGATTTTAACATCTAACCTTAAGGTATGAGAATTCATTTACCACCCTTTCAAGACTTTATTATATTTTATACCATCTTTTCAATAAAACATACTATACGGAGTAAAAGGTCAAAACTTAAAAAGTTATTCTCGGATTTAATGAGTAAAAATATATTTAGTACGGATGCATGGAGCACTTATTACGCATATTATCACGTGAAGATAAATTAAATTTGTTGGTTTCAACCTACTGAAGCACAAAGAGGCAATATCATTTCCATTGAGACTCAAACTCACCCTCTTTCATATGAAAGTGCAACCCGGTGTCAATAGATTAGATTATTAGAGTAAACAATATTCAATTGACATGCATGATCCCAACAAATTATATTATATTATGAATCAAGGTCGTCAAAATGATATTACAATTATGTATGTAGGCAAATTATACTATAGAAAAATAATGTACCATGTATTAAGGCAAATTATACCATATAGGCATATATACATGGTCATAATATGTTAACGACTCCAGACATATAATATGAATGAATGAGCATGGTATAACAATTGCATAATGCGTTTTTGGGTAGTTGATAAAAAAATAAATCTATTTAGAGATAAGTCTAAGGTGAAAAATATAGTGAATTTATATGTGGTTAATGGGCCCAATAAAATTACTACTAAGGTGATGGTGGTAATTAATCCAGAGTCTTTAATGGGATTGAAGTAATTTTGGTTTTCTCGCAATTTTTAATACAGTTTGATAGATTAGTACTTAGTAGTATTTGAATTGAATGTGAATAGAGTTTTATAGAATATTCTATTGAACTCATAATTTTTAGCAAATATAAGGAAATAGAGATCAAAAGTGTAACTTTTTATTTAAAATTACAAAATTTTGTTATTCGACGAACCTACGAACTTTGAATATTTGAATCGTAATAAGTTTGTAACATTACGGATCTGTTTGGCATGCCTGTTGAAAAGCTAGTTGAAAATTGAAAGTTAAGTTGAAAAGCTAGTAGTTAATAAACTAACTAATTGAAATTGATGTGTTGATGAATTGATAAAATTAAATGTTAAATTAGCTGATAAGTTAAAAAAATATTTAAAAAATAAATTTAAATATTAGGATTTTTATTAATGAAGTATAAATGGTGTCATTTTGTAAATTATAAAGACAAAAAGAAAAGTTAAAAATCTTGAGCTTATTTTGAATCACTATTCAGGATAGCTTTTAAAATAAGCTATTGTTCTAAACTTCTCATTTTTACCAAATAGAGCTTATAACTTTTTTTTTTTCTTTTCAAAGAAGCTTATAATTTATTTATATGTTAAAATAAGTTATAAGTTCTAAAATAATATCTACCAAACAGAGCCTATCTAAAAACAAATGCCCTTATAAGATATTTTTGTATAGTTCTGTTTTTTTTTTCTCAACAGTTTTACGGTATGATTTAGGGGTATTTGTTAAATAGCTGTTATCTAATTGGTTTAATAGGTTTGATTAGTTGGTAGCATTAGCTGATTATAGAAAGATGTTTGATAAATTAGTTGTTAGCTGATAGCTGATTACTTGTAAAATAACTTTTTTTAAAAACGTATTGAAAATGCTGCTTTTAGCAGTTTTTTAAATTTTAATGTTTTAGAGCAACAATAAGCTATTACAAAAAGCTAATTAATCAAACACTTAGGCCTTGTTTGGTAAATTGTTGTTAGCTGATTGGGTTAGAGGATATAACTTTTTTTTTTAAAGGATTAGAGGATATAAGTAGTTGATAACATTAGCTGATTGTAGAAAAATGTTTGGTAAATTAGCTGTTAGCTGATAGTTGTTTCATATAATTTCTTTTCTCAAAAAAACTAATTGAAAAAGTTGTTTTAAGCAACTTTTTAATTTTTAGCATTTTGGAGTTATAAAAAGTTGAGTAACGAAACACTTAGATTAATTTTTTAATCAAGTCAAATAATTAATAGTCGCCAAATAAATCAAAATTGATTGATAGGCTAACTATTTTACTAAACAGTATCTATATAATGATTATTTAACTAAGTTAAATAGTTAATTGTGGTCAAATAAATTAAAATTGAGTGAAAAGTTTAGTATGTTACTAAATAGGGCAGTATGGTTTGCTATCATGGGGAGAAACAGATGAAACCTCCTAATATTTTGATTATTATTTTATTGCTCCTTTTCACCTTAAAGTTGGTAATAAAGATATGTACTTTAAAAGAATGGAAGAAGTTGTGAGTGTTAATATAGCAATATAATTTAATACACGGTAACCCACATGTTGTGGCACATTAATTAATATAATATAATTGTGGTAAAAAACATGCCACATTGCGATTGGGGACACTGAAATTGAAAGACATATCAGAATTGGGTCCATTAGGGGATTGAGAGGACCTTAATACATCCTCTAAACAGGAAACCTAAACTCAATCTCTCAGGAAACATAATCACATGCACATCTTAATGTGTTAGTTAAATCACATCAACTAATAACTTGATTATCTTGCGTCTTGTCAAGCACTTAGGGTGATGATGATACAAAACACTAGGTTTATTGCATGCCATTTATAGAAACTTAAAGTCTCAATTACAATCATTAGTGGTTAAACCAAATTAATAAAGCTTTTGTTTAATTTTGTGAGCACCGTCGGATCGGATCAATTATTTTAATCCGTCCAATTTAAATGCGCGGGAAATAATTAAACATCAAAGAAATTGAAAATCAAAGAAAAATCTAAGAGCACAAGAATAATAGTGATGATGCTAATTGACTTTAAGAAGAAGGTAATATTAGACTACACATTTAACAAGGGTAATAATACTTTTATTTATGAGAAAGCCTATAGTCATTAGCTCAAAGTACGCAGTAAAGTTCTCTTTATAATCCTAGTCGGTAAACGACCAAAAATTGAAGAAGTAAATCGGCCAGTTGACCAGCTTAGACCAAAAAGATCAATAAGCAGCTCCCATGGAAAGTCAAACTTGGAACCTTGTGGTTACCAAGCCAACTACTCGACCAATTCAGCTAGGGGTTGCCCACCGACAAGGTAACAATACTATTTGTATCAA
>CM008336.1:21269756-21286987 GCA_002525835.2 Ipomoea batatas | reverse complement strand
GATATGGGCCAAGGTGGGCCGGGCTCGAAATATACTCTTCGTCCTCGAAACACTATCTCATTCCTCATCCTTGTCCTTTATAGAAAAAGAAAATCATTTCCCATTCCTATCGACGTAGAGATTTTTCAAGAACAAGGAATCAATGTCCTTGGTCTACGCTGAGGAGTGTAACATGATGTGGCTCCCTCCCCCACTTGTGGTGGAGGCGACTGGGATCGATAGATCTAAATCATGATACATATGAATACTAGATCCTAAAAAAGGAAGTGAAGTTTTTCATTCAATCCGGGAAACTCAAGAATGTCATCAATTGGGACAAAATGGTAATGAGGAACGTATGGAAAAGAGGGGAGCGCCAGACTATCACCGGGATCTCCTAGGAGGGAAGGAGGAGTAACGAGACCTAAAGTAAACTATAAAAGTCAGGTGGTGCAGGCAAGCTATGATGGCAGAAAAAATCTACTTTCTTTTTTTCTACAGGGAATGCACTAGAGGCTGAGTGTTGTGCTAAGTCACCTAACGAACCTCATGTAGAGAAGGCAACATGGATTAAGTTATCTAAAAGATAGGAGAGCCTATCAACCTAGGGACTAAGAGGAGTCAAATGGGCACAATTGATGATATGCAATGTGATTAGAACTTGTGGGGTCATGATCGAGAACTAAGCTTGAGAACAATTATGAGCCATAGGAAAGTTTTGATTGGAATTAGGGAGTGCAAAGGCGGTGATGCGAGATGGTGAAGTCAAGGTCTACTACTTTCTCTAGTTGTCCAGACAACTAGAAGAAGTGGGGGGACATGTGATGGGGCCATGGGACCATGACGCCTGGAGACCAAGGGCATTGTTTTTGTGGCCTAAATTGGGTTAATAAATAAAATTGGGGGACCAAAGTGTGATAAAGCATAAAGTACAGAGGGTAAAGCACAAAGGCTGAAGGAATTGGGTTTAAAGTGGATAAGGGGAGAATGTTTGAGATCAAATATGATAAGGTGCAAAGTACAAGGTGTCATATTGCAAAGCTTAGGAAAGGGACTAAGGACTCGTTTGGCAGTGTAGTATGGAACATAATATGGGAAAACGAGCGATGGGGAGGAGGAATCCTCTTAGGTCGTGGTGGCGCGGGCTGGAGCCCCCAATGTCAGATCTTCGCACACTGACTAGTGGCGGACCTCGTGGGGCCCGAGTAGAACCACTGATGACCAGCTGACGGACTGCTCCCAAGTATGTTGTCAAATGGCTTTTCCGCCTCTCGCCTAGCTACCTTGGCCATCCATCGACAATCAGAGGGCTTTGATCTAGTATGGCCTACTAGGGTAGACCAACCAAGGGATCGACAAATGGTGTGGACCGCTATGGAGGACGATTATGGGAGCCATACTATGAGATGTCGGGGTGAGGATGTGTTCGTTGCGCGGTCTTTGGACGTTTGGCGAGACCTCATACGTGCTTTGTGACGTGAAGCACAGAGAAGTGTTTGGCGGGAAAGCATAACACCTGGAGGAACATGCGTTTGGCTGAGGAGCACGAAACACTGTGATCCGGGCACCTATCCACCACATGCTGCCTTAGGAGTAATATATAAAAGGCGGTGGTGTCCAGTTTAGACCATCATTAACACTTTTCTTCTCTCTTGACTTCTCCCTTAGTCAATGATGCAGTACATCAATTGTTTTCTGCAGTCTGCTAGTTAGCAGTAGTAGTCCACCTACCTTTGGTTGGGCTATTAGTTCGGATTTTTGATTGGGTCATTTGGGCCAAGTTTATTCTCTCTTCTTTATTTACAAACTATAAAATAAAAGTGAGTGTTGTTCTGATCCATATATTTGAATAGATCAATGATTAAGGTTTATATAATACATTATTGGTTCGAGATAAATTATTGATTTTTTTTCTTTTTATCATTTTTTTAACCAGAATGATGACATTTATATAATACAATTCTGCAATAGTATAACTACAAGTTTTCTACCCACTAATTCTTCAAGCCCAATAGTTACATCAAATAAATTTTCTTCAATTCATTACACCATTCATCAAATCCAAAAGTGTCATAAATTATGCACAGGAGAAAAGTTGGACAACACTATACTCATTCAATGTATGAAATTAAATGGGGTTGAATCTAATATAATTACCTACATGTCACCTCAACCACATAGATATTCACCTATTATCTGTCATTTCCAGAAGATTAATTTCTTTTTTTTTTTTTTGAAAACAAAAAAAAAAAAGAAATTAATCTTCTGGAATGTTTAGATTGTGACAACCAATTATTCAAGTGTGCAACAAATTAAAGTTGTTTCAATTCAAGCAATTATATTGGGAACAATGGCATAATGGTGAAGATAATTGAATTCTAAGAAACATATTTCCCTAAAAAAATAAAATAAAATAAAATAATGGTGTGAATTGAAATTGATTAATGAAGAGATTACACAATAGAAAAGATTGTGAAAAGTTTTAATTTCCAATGGTCATGAGGAGACATAATCTTTGTGTCCTTGAACAAGTGAAGGGTGGCACTTTAATTTAAATTTGGGATATCTTTGAGATCCATAGAATTCAAGGACAACTAATTGACAAGATACAAGGAATATATATCAAATAATGGGATTACACTTCATGCTTAATTAGTATAATTGATTATTTTCAAGAACACTTCATTAAAGCTAGCATTATTTGAAAAAAAAATCATTAAACAACAAAAACATCAAGTCATCAATTGATGAGTTTGTCACCCCCACCCACTTTTATTCTATTTTAGATGCACAAATGTAACAATATTTTCATTCTTGGTTCTTGATTTTGATTTATTGCACTTGTAATTTAATCCTTGCCATTAAAAAAAACAAAGTAGTCTAAAATTAAATATTCATAAGGTTGGAATAAATTGTCAAATTAGTCATTGAATTACACACAAAAATGTAATTGGGTCATCCAATTCAAAAATTGCAATTGACTCTCTAAATAAGCCAAATTTGTGCAATTGGATAAAATTTTACTTAGTCCTAAACTTTCAAATTGACCACCCATGGTAATTCAAATTTCAAATTGTTATTATTCGTGGTCCAAGTTAACCACTCATGGTCCTTCAACTATCAAATTTTAACCATTCATGGTCCTTCTAGAAGGACCACAGTTGATTAAATTTCAAAAGTTAAAGGACCATGTGTAGTAAACTTAGAACGCAGATGGTAACAATTTGAAAGTTGAAGGACTATGGGTGGTCAATTTGAAAGTTTAGGACTAAACGTGGCAAAACCACTATAATCAGAGAATCCCAGATGATATTAACTCTAACTTGAAAATATATTAATAATTGTTTATTATATATGACAACTACATAAGTCGATTCAAAGAGGATCACGTCTGATTAAATTTTGAAAGTTGAAGGACCATGGGTGGTAAACTTGGCCCGCGGATGGTAACAATTTGAAAGTTGAAGGACCATGAGTAGTCAATTTGAAAGTTTAAGACTAAATGTGACAAAACCACCGTACTCAGGGGACCCCATATGACATTAAGTTTTTCTAGTTAAGATATTTCTATAATATCAAGTGTAAATTACATTGGAATTATTACAAAATAATTTTTGAAATAAATATCAATATTATATTATACTAATAAAATCTTTTATAGGCCAAGTAGCTTGTAGCCAAATGACATCTCCAGGTTGAGAAAATATGTATAAACAAATACTACATTGCAATAGAATCAGTAGTATTTAAAAAAGCAAATAAAACTTTTATGAGCCAAGTATCTTGTAGCTTAATGGCACCTCAGTGACTCTCCCAAATAGGTACTCAAAAAAGTTTTATAAAATAGTGTTTAAGAAAAAAGAAAGAAAGAAACTTTCAAGAATTTAATAGATTTTTTAACGAAATTGTTGTATCAACATTTTAAATAATGGTGCGAAGTGGCTCTCCCGTGTCACCGTGTGGGAGGTCATAGTAAAATCTAAATAAATTTAAGATTTTAATATAAAGTATTAATATTGAGCACCTATTTTTGCGCATCGCGTATAAAAAATACTAGTTATTATATAAAACCCAATAGCTCAAGTTTTATTAGGCAGGCCCATGACATACTTAAACACATGCATGTGACTTAGCTTGTTATAATCCACAAATTTTGAACGACAATATTTAGGTTAGGTTATATTTATAATTCCATTTTTTGCATATAATGTAAGGAGATTCTATAATAATAAAATCAATATTAGTGTACTTCTTAATAGAACTAATATTAGGGATGCTAACAAGACGGGCATAATAATAAATTACATGTCTCTGTTATGGAATAGAAAATTTTCCTCATTCCTGTCTTCATGGGAAATTTTTGGGATGCAAATTCCCACCCTGATAAACCTTATAATTAAACTAATAGTTTAGTACAATTTTGATATCGAAGCAAAAGAAAATTCTTTTACACACGCACACGCACGCATGCGCGCGCGCGCGCGCACACACACACACATATATATATATATATATATACATATATATATATATACATATATATATATGTATAATATATATACATATACATATATACATATACATATATATATATACATATACATATATATATATATATATATGTATATATGTATATATGTATATGTATATATGTATATATATACACACACATATACACATATACCTGGGACAGGGTAGTGCGAGGAAGAGTATCTTGTCCCTGTCCTCATTGAGAAATGGATACAACTTTCCGTCGCAGTTCCTCAAATTTTTGTCCTCATTTGAGTAGGCCGGGATGGGGGATCCCTATAGGATTGGAGAGAAATTATCATCTTTAACTCTTGTTGTTTTTGTTGTTATTATTATTAGAAAAAATAGTCAAATAAGTCCCTAAACTTTACCTGAAAAGTCAGTTAGGATCCTAAACTTTTAAATAGTGCAATTACACCCTTTAACATGTTAAATTAGCGCAATGAAACTCCAAAACAGGTAAATTTGTAGGTCATTAAAGTTCAGGCTTGAAAATTCGGCAACCAACGATGGTTCGATCATTGTCGGTTGTCAGATATTCAAGCCTGAACGGCAATGACCTGCAATAGCAGGTTATTTTCCTTTTTTTGGGCTTTATTGCCTCAATTTAACATGTTAAAGGGTATAATTACACTTTTTAAAAATTTAGGGACCTAATTGACTTTTTAAGTAAAGTTTAGGAATTTATTTGACCATTTTTCATTATTATTATTGTTGTTGTTGTTTCAAATAGATCAAACACTAATCAAAATTCTTGTGATCGAATGACATTGAATTTAATTTATTACTCTATATATGATGCATACACTTAAATGATTTTTTTTCTCGATCTGTACAAAGACATTTAAATGACAATTTCCTTGCCAAGGGCCTTGTAGTCCAGTGGCATCAAACCCTTCCCTGTATACGGGAGGTGGTTGGTTCGAGCCTCAGTGGAGGCGTTGCTCGTTGCTGTCTCTTTGTTCTTCAGTAGGTTGAGAAAGTAGTTTATGAGCAGATACTACACTATAATAGAGTCAGTAGCATTCAAAAAAAAATGACAATTTCCTTTGTACAAGTAATAATGATTTTAACATCTAATCTTAAGGTATGAGAATTATAATCCATTCATTTACCACCCTTTTTCAAGACTTTATTATATTTTAATACCATCCTTTCAATAAAACATAAAAGGTAAAAACTTAAAGAGTTTTTCTCGGATTTAATGAGTAAAAATATATATTACGTAGTACGGATGCATGGAACACTTATTACGCATATTATCACGTGAAGATAAATTAAATTTGTTGGGGTGGGCAAACTCAATTCCCACCTCGCCAAATTACGGAAAGATAGATTAGATTATTATAGTAAACAATATTCAATTGACATGCATGATGACTGTGAGCATAAATATAATATGTGCAGTCCAACTATTAACTTAGGCTTTTAGTTGAGATGGAGCACATGCTTTAATTATGACAACAAATTATATCATGAATCAAGGCAGTCAAAATGATATTTAAATTATGTAGAAAAATAATGTATTAAGGCAAATTATACTATATATACATGGTCATAATATGTTAAGTCTAAGGTAAAAAAATTTTGTTGTTGTTGTTTATTATTGACAAATTATCTCACAAATTGTTAGAGTTGTTGCATATAAAGAATGTAAATGTTGAAGAATTTTGCATATAAAGAATTCAAAGGAACATTGAACATACACGAAAATTGTTGTATATAAACAATGCATATAAAGAAAGCAAATTTTGAATAGTTGTTGCATATAAAAATTTAAATGAACATACACAAAGGGAAGCTGAATAATAATATACGCTATAATTTAGAAGGGATGGTTATGCATCAATTTTAGGTTAAAAATGGGAGGGGTAATTCTGTCTCAAGATTACCTTTTTTTTCTTCCTAAAATCTATGAAATTAAAATCACAGAGGGACCATAGGATTCTAATTCTATGAAAATCAGGGAGCTACGAGCCTATAATAAATGAGCTTGAGCTCGGCTCATTTGCAGCCCTATACCAAGCAGAGCTTACCTAAAAACAAATGCCATTATAAGATATTTTTGTATAGTGTTTTTTTTTTCTCAACAGTTTTACGGTATGATTTAGGGGGGTGTTTGGTAAATTGTTGTTATCTGATTGGTTTAATAGGTTTGACTAGTTGATAGCAATAGCTGATTGTAGAAAGATGTTTGCTAAATTAGTTGTTAATTGATAGCTTATTACATGCAAAATAACACTTAAAATTCAGTGTTTTGGAGCAATAAGCTATTACAAAAAGCTAATTAATCAAACACTTAGGGGGTGTTTGGTTATTGGCTTATAAGCCAAATTTTAGCTTATTTGACCAAGTTTAGCTTTTTGACCAACCAATAAGCTATTTTGAAGTGTTTGGTAAATGGCTTGTTGGCCTTGATTTATTGGGTCAATAAGCTGAAAATTGAAAAGCTAATGAATGTAGCTTTTTGTATCAGCTGGTTTGGAACAATGTGTATATTGACTATTTTATCCTTTAAAATCAATGGAATTTACTTTTAAATGGGTGGTGTGTTTGTTATTTTATAATAATAATAATAATAATAATACCCTTAAATGTCATTTTACATTCAATCAGCTACTAATAAACAGCTAATTTATCAAACAGTTTTTTATAACCAGCTAATACAACCAGCTGGTCAAACTAGTTAACGCAATCAGCCATCAACAACTAGCTAAACCAACCAGCTATCAGCTATAAGCTATCAGCCGTTTGCCAAACACCCCCTTAGGTCCTGTTTGGTAATGGTATTAGCTAATTGGGTTAGTGGATATAACTAGTTGATAACATTAGTTGATTGTAGAAAAGTGTTCGGTAAATTAGCGGTTAGCTGATGATAGCTGTTTGATATAATTTATTTTCTCAAAAAGCTAATTGAAAAAGTTGTTTTAAGCAAATTTTTGAATTTTAGCATTTTGGAGTTACAAAATTAATGTTGATTAACCAAACACTTATGTTAATTTTTTAACAAAGTCAAATAGCTAATAGTGGCCAAATAAACTAAAATTGATTGATAGACTACCTATTTTGCCAAAGAGGGCCTATATGATTACTATTTAACTAAGTTAAATAGTTAATTATAGTCAAATAAATCAAAATTGACTGATAAGCTAAGTATGTTATAAATAGGGGATATGGTTTGCTATCATGGGGAGAAACATATGAAACCTCCTAATATTTTGATTATTAATTTATTGCTCCTTTTCACCTTAAAGTTGGTAATAAAGATATGTACTTTAAAAGAATGGAAGAAGTTGTGAGTGTTACATATAGCAATATATATAATTTAATAGACGGTAACCCACATGTTGTGGCACATTAATTAATATAATATAATATAATATAATTATGGTAAAAAACATGCCACATTGCGATTGGGGACACTGAAATTGAAAGACATATCAGAATTGGGTCCATTAGGGGATTGAGAGGACCTTAATACATCCTCTAAACAGGAAACCTAAACTCAATCTCTCAGGAAACATAATCACATGCACATCTTAATGTGTTAGTTAAATCACATCAACTAATAACTTGATTATCTTGCGTCTTGTCAAGCACTTAGAGTGATGATGATACAAAACACTAGGTTTATTGCATGCCATTTATAGAAACTTAAAGTCTCAATTACAATCATTAGTGGTTAAACCAAATTAAAGCTTTTGTTTAATCTTGTGAGCACCGTCGGATCGGATCAATTATTTTAATCCGTCCAATTTAAATGCGCGGGAAATAATTAAACATCAAAGAAATTAAAAATCAAAGAAAAATCTAAGAGCACAAGAATAATAGTGATGATGCTAATTGACTTTAAGAAGAAGGTAATATTAGACTACACATTTAACAAGGGTAATAATACTTTGATTTATGAGAAAGCCTATAGTCATTACTTCAAAGTACATAGTGAAGTTCTCCTTATAATCGTAGTCAGTAAACGACCAAAAATTAAAGAAGTAAATCGGCCAGTTGACCAGCTTAGACCAAAAAGATCAATAAACAGCTCCCATGGAAAGTCAACCTTGAAACATTGTGATTACCAAGCCAACTACTCAACTAATTCAGCTAGGCGTTGCCCACTGACAAGGTAATAATACTATTTGTATCAAATCTTATATACTTATCTGGTGACCAAATCATAGTGAAGATATTCCGTTTATTTATAAGTAACTAATGACATATATTGCAAGTCATATTAGATACTCCCCCATTCCTATTTTATGTATCCGGTTCGATTAACGAGACTTAATTGATGTTATTCTGAATTCAATTTTTAATAATAATAATAATAATAATAATAATAATAATAATTATTATTATTATTATTATTATTATTATTATCATTAGTAGTAATATTATATTTTGTATTGGATGAGGTATTTATGTCTTTTAAAAATATATTCCACTTATTCCAAAAAAAAAATATATTCCACTCATATTTTTTAAACCAACTAAACACTGGAATAACATTCATAAGGTCTATTATATTCCTGCAACTAACCAAACAATAGAATACAATTTATATTGTAAGTGTAGTATTAGGATATAAAATTTATATATTTAGAAATTATATTAATTACACAACTATAAACACACAAAAAATAATTAAAAAAAAAACTAAATAAAATAAGTAAAGAAGAAATAATTTATTTAACCAATAAATAAAAAACAATACAAGTTAAGGTAAAACGAGACAGACGGAATATTATATAACATATAGTAAGAAATGAAATGTCGTTGTAATTAATAGTGGCATCCAATATAATTAATATCCAAAAGAATCTTTATTAGAAGGGACTTAAAAAGTTTTAACCCACTCAATTACCAAAAGCTTTGTCGTTGAAATGTTGGCTTTGTCCCCCTGCTTTGAATAATTACATACATGCTTGCTTTTGCTTTGTGCATAGTGGCAAATGATGAACAACTTTCTTCTCATCACTGCACATTTAATCTAACATGAGTGAGTGTTTGGGAGAGTGCTTATGCCCCTAAATGAACTATTTGAGATTCTATTAAGTGTGGGGGGGACTACTACTCCCTTTGAGTAGAGTCTTGTCAATCAAATAGTTGTCTAGTATTCTCATAAGTGGAAGGGCTACCAATTGGCCCTAATTAAAGGGGGGAGAATCATGATAAACCCTTGTTAAAGGAGAGGAAATTTTATTATTAGAGACAATCCACATCTAATCCATTTTCCATCACCCATCAACCTCATTTACAAGGATAACCCAAGCCCTAAGGGATAGGCCTAGCTTAGCTTCAATTGTTTTCAGGGATATGATTTAGGATTATATACTTTAAAAGATATGGTGCCATTTGCTATCCTCTAGCATATTAGGATAAATTCACCATTTTCTTTCAATTCCCATTGCTATCTAGTTGGTTTGAGCCTTTGAGGGATTTAGGATTATACTAATTTTGTTTGAGTACTACTGACTTTATTACAATACAGTATCTGCTCATAACTACTTTCTCAACCTATTGAAGCACAAAGAATCAATAACGCCTCCACTGAGGCTCGAACCAACCCCTTCCATATGGGAGTGTAACCGGGTGTCACTAGACCACAAGGTCTTAGCAAGGATTATACTTATTTAAGATAGGAAAAATTGTGCCAAAGACCTTGTGGTTTAGTGGCACCCGGTGTCCCGATTTACACTGGGTTCGAGCCTCAGTGGAGGCAATTGAACCTTTTTCTTATTAGGGGAGGAGCAATATATGCCACATTTTAAAAATTGAGGGACAACGTTTACACCACTAATAATTCAGGGGTTACATTGATAATTACATATTTATGAGGGGCATAAATTAAAATTTGCCGATATGGTACCATTTGTAATTTCTACCATATTGATCTGAGATACATTCACCATTTTGTTTCTCATTTACGGTCACTTATTTCAGCTCCAATATCTCGATATGATATGTGTAATTATATTAATTTTCTTTTATGTATTCAAAAAAACATTTGTGTAGTGATATGCATAATTTATGAGTAAATACCTAAAATGGTCCCTCGACTATGCCATAATTTACAAATTAGTCCTTTACTATTAAATTTACCAATCCTTCGTTGAGGACCTTATTGAGTAAGAATTCAATAGTTGAGGATTTAATTTGCTAAACTTGATAGTCGACGATCAATTTGTGAATTTTGCTATAGTCAAGGGACCATTTTTGAGTATTAACTCATAATTTATTAACTATTCTAATTTTTTTTTACACATTGTAATTTTCTTATTTATTATACTGATGAACTATAATTAATTAACACCTTTTTTTTTAATACAACTGACTCTATTACTAATTAACACACTTTTAACTATTTATCAATTACATTAATCCACATTTAAGCTTTAGTCTTGTTATCCTAATCTTTCCAATCAAACATAAAATGTTAATTAAACCATTAATCTCATCTTTATTCAACTAATAAGGCAATTGTGGTAGTTTCCAAGTAACATTTCAATTGCTCTCTTTCACAAGAGTGTCCTAGACTCCTAGGGGTTGTTTGGTTTGAACCTTTAATTTTTTTATTTTTATTTTTTTGAAACCAGTTTGAACCTTTAATTTAAGGCTACATTATCATGGATTCAATTCCGATCCAATCTCTCACATATCAATTATCAAGCAAAGCCCATTAAAGGTATGCTCAAAACAATTAAACTATTTTGATTGCGTAAGTAATTTTTGTTAGCTTAAGGATTGGAATAAGAATAGTGATTTAAATGACAAAAATATGTAGGATAAAGTTTATGAGATCAAAAGTTTTTATCAAAATCTTTTATTATCTGACGTGGTAATTTTTATTTTTATTTTTTTGTTTGTATAGGTTATCAACTAAAAACGTGTGCAATTGAACTATTAAAAACTCAAAAATTGTGCAAATAACATTTTTTACACGTTATTTTCAAGCTTTGTTTTACTGGATGGCAACTATAGGGTGTGGCGTTCAAATCATACGAATGACCAAAAAATGAAAGTATAAATTTAGCTTTGTTGTGAATACTGGTGTACAAGTATTTGATAACGGGAGCAGTAATGGCCATTAAGTTTGAGTTGAAACTTATGATGTATTATAAGAGTCTAAGACCAAATGATGTGGATAGAAAATTTAAGAGCTTTGGTAATTAAGTAATTAGTTGTTGTTGGAGATGTTTGGGATCAAATTAGTTTTGTTGCATAGGTAGTAGAATATAATCAAGGTTGTCTGAGAAAGTAAGAAGATACAATGCACATAAATCATAAATGATTAAATGGTAATTAACTCAACTAATGACCCACCACCAAAGTCCAATCAATTTGTACTAACCGTGATTAACTAGTCAAATTAACAAAGATTAGAGTGTGATTAGTGTAGCGTGCAATGGGCAATAATTAAGACATCAACTTTACTTGATTCTGTTATATCAAATCAAAAATTATAAAAGAGAGCAATAAAGGCGAGAATATGATATGAATAGAAAATGTATTATCAATTACAGTGATAGTTTTCACATTGTATTTACTTTTTAAAATGTTTAGAAATTCTTTTTGATTTTTTTTTCTTTCTAAGTCGTTAACATTATTAAATATAATAATTTATATATTGTACTTAATTATGTTTTTGATTTTTTTTTTCTTTTTGATTTTTTTTAATCCGTGGTCCAAGTTAACAATCCATGATCCTAACCATCAAATTTTAACCACCCATAACCTTCCAGGAGGACCACAACGGGTTAAATTTTGAAAGTTCAAGGACCATGAGTGGTTAACTTGGACCAGAAATAATAACAATTTGAAAATTAAAGGACCATAATAATTAATTTGAAAGTTCAGGACTAAACGTGACAAAGTTACTATACTCGGAGGACTATAACCCACATGGTATCCAATGGATGTAATACAATGTTTGGATTATATTAACTGTGTAATCGTGTCTCCTAATTACCAAACTCATTCCACAATAAACAGAGAGAAGTGGTCAACCACAGCAATTAGTAGTAATCATTATGTGCTACTGTTTTAACTCTTTTTTTTTTTTCTTCTTCCGCCACTCAATATGATGCATACAATCAATTACTCCGTACATTTGTTGCTATAATACTTAATCCATTACTATGTGTTTAATTTGATTAGTGATATTTAATTCACTTTATTTAAAATTTATTTTTTATTTTTTTAGATTAATAAAATTTATATATTCAGAAATTACTATAGAAAAAGTATTATTAAATATAAAAAGTCAAATTTAAAAATTACTCTGAATAAGAATATTAAAAAGAATAATTTAATCAATAAATAATAAATTAGATCAAAGTAAATGCATATTCTTAATATAATATTTTTGGTATCATATATATAATATTCTTTAAGGCTTTTTTTGGTGTAAATTTAACTACTCCAACTATGTAATAGTTTAATTCGTCAGATAATAATAATAAGATAATAAATGTAAAAAGACAAAAAAAATTGATCGACAAACTAATTACCTACCTATATTAAAGGGATATAAACTATTTAAGCAATCAATCCACCTACTGTTCAGATTAATAATATACATCATTTATTATTTATTGAGAAAATTGTGAGTCAAATTGTTTAACTCCCAGCAACAACTCAAATCGATCTAAACCCATACTAACTTACTAAGTTATTACCAACCAACTACACTAGGGCAGAAGGTTAGTTCAAATGTAATCTACATGTATATTACATAATATAATATGCATGTACGTCTTGATCTGATTAAAATAAAAATAAAAAGAACATAAATTCTAACTTTTTTTTTTGTTTTCTTTCAATCAATGGGCGCATTACATCAATATATAATTTAAAAAGATAGAGGGAAAATGGTAAATATATACATGTTCCACAGTGTATAGTTGAAAGATGAAAATTAAAGTTGAAAAGTTAGTAGTTAAAAGTTTAACGTTGAATGTTGAATGTTGTTAAACTATGCTATTAGCAGGTTAAAAGTGTTTGGAAAAATTATATATTTAATAAGAGTTAATTTCATTTTTGGTTCTAAATTTATAGGTGATTGTTTACTTTTAGTCTTTTTTTATCAAAACATTCTCATTTGGTCTTAATATTATTGTGGCATGACCATTTTTGGTCCTCCGTCAAAAACTTTATTGCAATGCCGTTAAATACAATGACATTTCGATTTTTTTGTTAATACAAAATAGGTTAACCCGTTATATTTTTTTTAAGTTTTTTTTTTTAAAAAAAAAATTCATAAGTGAAGACCGAAATGGCATCGTATTTAACAAAATGTAAATTGTTTTGTTGATAGATGACCAAAAATGATAACACCACAATAATAACAGGACCAAAAGTAGATACTCTAAAAAAATGACTAAAAATAGGTTGTCACCTATAAATATAGGAACAAAAATAAAATTAACTCATTTAATAAGTTGATGAGTGTAAAATGACAAGGAAGCAAGTGCATTTGAATATAATAAAATAGTTAAGTAGAGCTGGGAAAATGAGTTAAGTCCATTGTCTTGTCTTGCTCCACAATACAATCGTTAAGTTCACGGTGCATTGTGGATCCTGGTCCAATATACAGAATTTGACTTTATAATGTACAAGATTCATGTTCATATGCACAGAATTATATAGTTGAAGACACATAATAAACACTTAATATAACACACATACACATTATGAAATTGAAATTCATAATATACAGAATTATATAGATGAAGTCACATAAATTCATAACATAATACACATGCTATGTATGTACTTATTTTAAAATATCGTGTTTATGTGTATGTGTATTATGTTAAGTGTTTATGTGTGCTCAATTATATAATTTTATACACTATGAACATAAATTCTATACTTTATGAAATCAAATTCTGTATATTGAACTAAGACTCTGGTCCACGATATAAATTGCCCTCCACAATAAGGATGGACTGGTTGAGTGGGCTTTGATATTCAAAGCCCACCGGCTTTGATATTCAAAGCCCACCAACCTGATGGACTAGGTAAGCCATGGGCCAACCTACCTAGTTTATAAATAAAAAACATTGTATAAATAATTTTAAATTTTTCAAAACCTTGTTAAAGTTTTAAAGTTCCCATTGAAGTCTTGAACCTTGTTAAAGTTCCCATTATATGGAAACCAATGTCCATTACTATTCATATTAAGTATTAAGCAAGTGTATTTTAAAATTTTAAATTTTGGATTAATTTTGTTATGAAATATCTATTTATTTGGACTTAATAGTTATTATTGGTCTTAACAAAGTATATTACTCCATCCGTCCCATTTTATGTGTGGTTCGGTTAACGAGACTTGACTGAAGTTATTTTTAACTCATTTTTTTGTAATATTAAATTTAGTATTAATATAAAAAATTTATATATTTAGAAACTACACTAAAAGTACTATTAAACACAAAAAATCAAATTTAAAAACAATTTAAAAACAATAAAGAAAATAAACAAAGAAGAAATAGTTGGTTTGACCAATGAATAGTAAGTATGACAGATGAAGTAATATTTATTTGGAATAAGGTTCAAATAAGCCACTGAACGTAAATTATTCTAAAATGCCAATTCACCATCCACCAAGGAGGTACCTAGTGAAATGGACGGTAACCTGCTATTAGGTGAAATTGCAAACATTTGGAGTGTTCAGTGACCTAATTGCACTATTTTTTGGTTCAGTGACCTAGTTGTACTTTCAGATTACATTCAGTGGCCAATTTGCACCTTATTCCTATTTATTTAAACTATATAAGTTTTTTAGTATGCAATTATTACCTTTTAAAATTAATTTTTAATTGAACTTAATTTTTAAGCTAGGAGTTTGTCAGGCTGGTCTACGGGCTTATGCGGAGTGAGACGAGCTAACCTTTTTCGATCCCGCCAAAATGGCAGGCACTAAGGCTTGTCAAATTAAATGAGGCAAATTATGCTGTCGACCCAGGTCCACCTTGCAAGGTGAACTTGGTCCAAAATTACGTTGTTTTTATCTATCTTTTTTTTTTAGTAAACATATGGTTGAATATAAAGTTGTCCAAAAATGTGTGAATGTAGATGTTTCAAAGTGTGAATGTAGAGTATAGAAATCGTGAATGTAGATTTATGATTGTGTGAATGTAGAGTTGTCCAAAAATGTGTGAATGTGGAGGTTTCAAATTGTGAATATGAAGTATTGAAATTGTGAATGTAAAGTTATGCATGTGTGAATCTATAATAGAGTTAAGAAGTTCTAGCAACTTGTAGCCCTGTAATGTGTGAATGTGGAGTTCTCAAGTTGTGAATGTGGAGTATAGGACCTGTGAATATAGAGTTTTGAATGTGTGAATGCATAACAGTCGTAATATAGTTACTAAACATATAATCCTAGAATGTGTGAATGTGGAGTTTATAAATTGTAAATGTAGAGTATAGTGTATGTGAATGTAGACCCAGATCCACCTTGGGTCCACGGCATAACAACCCATTAAATGACGAGCTTTGGTGGTCCTCGTCCCGTTAGCCCACGTAGACGCAACATGCAATTATTGTGTAGATCATGGTCCATACAGAGATGTGCGAACATTATATAACAAAAAGTATATTTTTAATTAACATACAAAAAGTACATTTTTGTGTACTAAATATATAATTTGATAGTATGGTCCACACAGCTGTGTGGACCATAATTCATACAATAATAATTGTTAAATATGACAATGTGACAATAAAATTAATTACTCCGAAATCCGAATATCTAAGAGGAGCATAAACTTGATATTGGGCTGTAATAACTTTTATTCAGTCCAATTTGTTGGGCTCCCACTAGGCTATTCCGCACCGTTCAAAACCAACCCATTTTTCAAATAGCATGCATTGCATTATGCATACCGCAGACCATAGTTTACACAGTGTTGTGTTATTCAGTGTAGACCATAGTCTTCAAATGAAAATGTAGTAGAATTAAAATAATAATTTAATATTGTTATAATAAAATTAGTGTGGGTGAAAAATAAACTTAAAAACAGAGCTCACTCAATAACGTATATTGTCAAATGAAACTGTAGTAGAATTAAAATGATGTTTTGTTATTTTCACTTTAATGAAACTAGTGTGCATGGAAAATAAAATTAAAAAACATAATAATATTGTCAAATGGAACTGAAGTGTAATAAGAATGATATTTACTTCATGGTCCACAATAAAATTTGCTGGTTGCTATGGCAAATTATAGTATTATACTATGGATCAAGGTACACCTTGCATTGTTAACCATGATCTAAAATAAGATTTAAAGTGTGTTTGTAGTTAACATATAATGCATTTGTAAATAAATTAAAAACACATATATTAACTATAGACATATAATATATTAACTACAGTCACATAATATGCAGTTAACATATTATGTGCCTTTAATTTATTTATAGTCACGTAATTTATTAACTAAAAACACATAATATGTTAACTGTAGACACATAATTTTTAGAGCAGAGTTACGTTCAAAATGAAAAATAGACCCTGATCGGCTGACCCATGGTATAACAATTGTGTTTCCTTCAATAGTTATACCGTGGACCAGGGTCCACTTTGTAAGGTAGACCCCTGGTCCAAAACGATAGCATTTCAGTTGTCATGCTTAACAGGACGTCGTTTCATTTTTCAAAAATCGTGTCGCACGTGTTTTTGAACGTTAAACATTGAGTTTATAAATATACTAATTT
>CM008336.1:21137487-21148480 GCA_002525835.2 Ipomoea batatas | reverse complement strand
TGAATTTAATATCTGGTGTAAAGTCTTCATTATTCTTTTCAGGGTATGCCTGTGGTTCCATCATATGCTATTAGTAGTAGGCTTAGCTGCATTCAACGTGCGCTCTACCATTGAAATTTAGTGTGCTGCACCATAATTTTAATCATGATATAATATAATGTCAAAATAAATAATTAAATAAATGATGGTCAATTAGGGTTTGTTAGAAAAGGGTGGTGGAGGGGATGTGAGAATCAAGAATCATAATACTTGAGATATATATTACATACAATTTTGTTTTAAGTTTGTATCCTCGTGTACGAACAATCTGAATCTCAAATAAAACTTATAAGATATAAAAAGTTGAACAAATTATCCTGGTTGTTATAAGCCATGTTAGGAAGGATTTCAGATGGGGTTTAGGGAAACAAAGCATATATATATATCGTGATAAGTGTGGACTATTTTGATTCATCCATCTAGGATGATCAATGACTACAAAATAACAGGGACAATTTTATAAATAATTAAATATTAATGTAAGGGAATCAACTTAGGGATTTCATGCTTCTCTTTATTTAATATAATAAAATTAATTAGACTGTAAGGTATAAGATGCTTTAGAAAATATATTCATTTTTAAAAATAATTCTGTCATTTATCAAAACCTTCAAAAAGGGTGGAAATCCAACAAATGAGCAAGAAGTTACCATATCCTTCGTGATATGTAGGTGTGCACAGTGTAAAAATTCCAACCCTAGATAAGTTGTCAAAAGTTCTCTAAGCACTGGTTTGAATTCCGCCTACCATCAATTTGATAAATTAAACATCACCTTCTAGTTCACCAATTTTTACCATTTCTATCTTAGTGAAATCAATGCATCAAGAATATAGAAGTATCAATGAATCACCTTACTTTTGGGCGGTCTGCATTTCCCCAACAATAAAAATGAAGAATTTGATGAAGCAAATTAAACTTTATTGATTCAAAATACCACACACCACCTGAAATGTTTAGAACAAATCCTCATATGAGAGCTAAAGAAATACATAAGTAATACATAGAAATTTTTCATGATTTTATGATTTCATGAAGTTTTTTCGACATAACTTTAATCTAGATACAGATTGCCATGAAACAACAGAGCCAACAGTATGTAAAATATGAATACTTACTCTATTAGAATCGTTGCCACTGCCAAACTCATTCAACTTAGGAGAGAGTAGTTAGAGGGTTTCTCCTTGCTTTATTTTTAGTCTATTGAATTTTGTGGATGAACTTTCTCCAGGTCGTATATATATACTGTATAGGCTTCCAGTAGCGGAAAATGTGAAATACATATTCATAGTTTTCTTATTTGACATGGTATCAGAGCAAGAGAGAGGGAGTGACGTAGTGGGTTGAAGTCAGAAAATTGAGGCAACCGTCGGAGAAGGAGTCGCACAGCCACCGGAGTAGCCATGCGCAACCACCACGCGCCGGCACATGAGGAAGTTTCTGGCAAGTTTTTCAGCGGCAGTTTGTACTCCCAGGTTCACCTTGTTGGTTTGAGCTTATTAAGGTATGGTGTGTTGAAGGTCTTGTAGGTTAGAAGTTGATCTTGTGGGTAGAGGAATCGGTGCAGGTTTTTTTTTTTTTGGGTTAAAAAATGGCCAAATGGAGAAATAGTAGTGTTGTTTCAAATCAATCACCTTCCTCAGCAACAGTTGTCCAAACAGGTAATCATGTTGCATTTGTTTCTTCTTTGTCTAAGCAATGGGTCATTAACTCAGGGGCTAATGAGCATATGGCAGGTAACTTAATTAAGTTTCTTTACCACGTACTTGACCACTGGTCCTTGTACTATAGTTATATTAGCTGATGGGTCTATTGCGTCTGTTTTCGGCAAGGGCAGTGCCAATGCAACTCGTTCATTAGCCCTTTTTTTCTATGCTATATCTTCCCATGTTTCCTTTCAATTTACTTTCAGTTAGTTAGATTACTCGAACTTTGAATTATTATGTTTCTTTTTTCCATATGGAGTATACTACACATAGACTTTTTCTCCTGTAGTCAAGTTAATTAACTTTTGTACGTATGTTTATTTCTTTAGTGGCAGTTAATCATTTGTCGTTGTATTAGCTAGATGTTAAGAATGTCTTTTTGCGTGGTGAATTGTCTGAGGAAGTTTATATAGAGCAACCACTGCACCTTGGTTTGTTGGTCAGGGGGAGTATGGGAAAGTGCGTAGATTGAAAAATCCCTTATATGGATTGAGACAGTCTCCGAGAGCGTAATTTGTGAGGCCTAGTAGTGTCATTGTTGAGTTTGGCATGTGCGTCAACTTGCTTATGATCATACCATGTTTTTCGAACATACTAATCTTGGGTGTGTTTTGTTAATAGTGTATGTTGATGACATAGTGATCACAGGTAGTGATGCATGAGAAATT
Source organism: Ipomoea batatas (assembly GCA_002525835.2). Lineage (NCBI taxonomy): Eukaryota > Viridiplantae > Streptophyta > Magnoliopsida > Solanales > Convolvulaceae > Ipomoea > Ipomoea batatas. Next base: position 21,146,069 of record CM008336.1, on the reverse strand, counting down.
GAAGCTCTCAAATCTTTTATCAAAGAGAAGTTGCATACAAATGATTTGGGAGTCTTGAAGTACTTTGTAGGTATTGAAGTTGGCCGCTCTAAGAAAGCTATAATTCTCTCGTAGAGGAAGTATGTGTTAGATACTTGATCTTCTGAAAGATACTGGGTTGCAAGGATCAAAGTCTTGTGAGACGCTCATGGATCCAAGTATTAAGCTCGTTGCTGGTGAAGGGGAGCTTCTCAATGATCTCGGAAGGTATAGGAGGTTAGTGGGAAAGCTGAACTATCTTGCTATTACCTGGCCAGACATCACTTTCTCGGTAAGTGTGGTGAGTCAATTCATGGAGGCTCCTACATAGATTCATTTGGATGCAGCTGTTCGGGTTGTGAAATACCTAAAGAGGGCTCTCGAGAAAGGGATCTTATATGATAGTCGGGGGCATACAAATTTTGAGGCATTTACTGATGCTGAATGGGTTGGATCACCGAGTGATAGAAGGTATACAATAGGGTATTGCGTGTTTATGTGGGGTAATTTGGTATCGTGGAAGAGTAAGAAGTAGACTGTGGTAGCCTGTTTAAGTGCAGAGTCTGAGTACATGGCGATGGTGCATGTAGAGTGTGAGGTGGCCTGGATACATAATATCCTTGAGGAGATTGGTATAAAGGTGAGTATACCGGTGAAGTTGTGGTGTGATAATCAAGCGGCTATGATGAATAATTCACTATTGTCTAATTGTTGCTGCAACACGAACTCGCTACTGAGACGAAAGTGCCCGCCATGGAAAGGAACAAAATTTATGTCGTCACTTTAGAATAATTGCCACCGGCAATTGCTGCCATGTTGGAAGAAAACTGTTACGTCTTCAATAATTTTGGTTGGATGGACATCGCTGCCCAACGGAGATAATTGCTCGCCTTCTCCAGTGTCATCACGTTTTCCGTGTTTGTCGACAAAATCTTGTCGGAGTTGGTCATAAGGTTGCCGGAGTTAGTCAAATGTCGTCGAAACCCTAGTGACCTGCAATAGCATGTCACTAATTGGTTGTTGGGTTCCAATGCACCAAAATAATATGTTTATGAGTTTAATTGTAACTTTAAAAAGTTTAAAGGTTTAATTAACTTTTCACGTAAAGTTTGAGGGCTTATTTGACCATTTTCCCTTTTGAAAATATTTTTCAACATTTTTGTCATTGAGCAACGAGTGGCTATTTGGCATTTGGCCTTGTGACCGAATAGTCACAGACGATAGTCTACTACTCAAATTTTGACTCCTCAGTTGTAACCTTTCGGGTACCGTTCGTACTGCTCGAAGTACTCTTCGTTTGTATTGTTTCGAGTATCTTTCTGGACTATTAATTATGATACCAATTTAAAATTTTAGAATTTCCAAATAAATGATTATCTATTACGAAGGTTACATAGAGTGATTTTATTATCATTGTAAATGCCACATTAAATGCTATTTAATTCCATCTCCCTTATATATACCTATGGTTGAGCAGCAGATTTTAGTACTAAGAAAATCAGCTACCTTATGTTTGTCTCTCCAATAAACTCATTCTTCCAATTTTGTGTGTTCAAACCCTTGTTGTAGTTCGTCACGTTCTTTTGTTTTAGTACTAAAACATATAATCGTAGTTCGTTTTAACTTGAAAAACCAGACTACAACATTTCTAGCACCAAAGGGGAGTAGTAAATAAGGTTTAAAAAAAAAAGAGTGTTTCGCTCAACTCAAACTAACCTTTTAACTTTCGTTTTTGTGCTTGTATTTTTTTGGAAATTATTATTTTCGTAGTAATATTTCCCAACAAAAATATTAAATAAAAAATTAATAATAATTCATAACCTTTCATGGTTGACATCCAAAAAAATTTCGTCCACCCTCATGAGCCGTACATAATCGAGATTTTAACCCACATTTACAATACAAAGCTGGCTCGTATTGAAGAGTAAAATTCTGATTGGGTATTCTTTGAGAACTTGAATATGACATTGAAATTACGCTTGTTCTACCCCTCCTCGTACTGTTATTATGAGTCAAAAGCTAGGGTTAATAGCTCTTGGTGTTGTCTAAAGAAGAAGAAGAATAGAAGAATAGATGCTGGAAAAAATAAGGAGAAGACACGCTATAGGAAAATAAGGAAAAAATAGCAGGTGAAATCGCACACATTTGACTTGATGAAGGGTGTAATTGCACTTTTTTTTTAGTCAAGTGATCTAATCGCACTTTCAAGTTTCGTTCAGTGACTAATTTGACCCTTATTCCTATAATTTTATAACTTTTTTATTTAAAAAATTAATGAAACACCGAGTACCTTTAGTTTGATAACATTATTATTACCCTATATTTCAGGTTTATTATTAATCAATATTATTATAAGTTAGAATGTACTAAAAAAAAAGTATTCATGAGAACAATGATTTGGAAATAAAATTAATAAATTTCTACCCACCGCAATTAATATTGCTTGCAATTATATAAGGACAAATAATTAAATTATGCCATAATAATGTGAATCTTTTGAACCAAACTCTGCCCCATATTGCACTAATTTGTTTCAATTCAACTCGTTTGTTTGTTTCAAAAAAAATTAATTTAACTCTGCCCCATATTGCCCCATAGTTATTTAACTCGATTGTTTCAAAAAATAAAAAATTAACTCATTCTTAAAAAATAGGCAAATTATATTTTACCCCCTTTTTCTTTCTAGAGTTCTTAGAATGAAACTACACAATCAACTTGCACCACATAATTCCTTTCAAAAAAAGAAAACTTGCACCACATAATTAAAAATATTAATATATAAAATATATTATATAGGGAAATCTTACATGTGAGCTTCACAAATGTTTTAAAATTAGTTATTGCATATATATGCTTATAACCATTTTTTTGAGTGATGAGGGAAACTTGCAGTCACTACTCGAAGGTATGCACTGGCTAAACCTTGTATTATGACCCTAGCCCGTAAAATACCACAAAAAGAAAAACTAGTCTAGGTTGTCCATAATTGACCGACTAAAACCAAGAAGATCAAGAGACCACTCCATTTGGAGTCGAACTTGTAACCTGTGGTTACCAAGTCAACGGTCTGACAGACTTGACTAAGGTTGACCCTAATTTATAACCATTTTTGAAGCATAAATTCATATACAGTGCATTTATTCTTTTTTCTTCCGTAACTCTTTGAAAAACCTCAATAATTAAAATTTCCAATTCCTCCCACTTTCAAGAGTCTAGATTGAATCTCTAAATTTACAAAAATTATTAACATTGCAATCTATATAGCCAAACTTGAAAACTTAGCTTTAGAGAGTCACACAAAGTGTAATTCATAATCCTTGTATTCAAGGTGCCTTGCAATAAGGGATTGGTTTATCCTTACTATGGCTATAGTGGTAGCCTTGTCATAAAAACTCATCAATGAGGGGTGCTTATTGAGATTAGTAATGGCATCCATCAAAAAATAAGAGGATTGCGATGTGGTGGAACATCAAACTCTAAAAGAAAAGACTCCTTCAGTAATATGGAACGAACAATACTACATTCGTCTAAAAAAAGAGTTATACTAATTGTACTCCATATTTCTACTCATGAAGTGATAATGATGAATGATTAGTTATCTGCATTCTGTAGGTCTCAAAAGAAAATATCAACATTAACATTTCGTGGGGAGTAAAAATTGAGAGTACAAGTAATATTTTTCAAATATTACATAATTAGGGTACTAAATTGTTAATTTTAAAGTCATGAATTAAAATTAATCCTAATAGTCATAGGACTAAAAGTGTAATTAACTCTAGACTTTTTATTAATTTATGGTGGGGTTGACTAATTCAAAAATAGTCAATGAAAATAAAATAAACAAGCTTTTTTTAAGGCTTATACATATGTTATGCCAAGAAATAAATATTTGATAATGATTTGAATAAGAAAACTTTTTTTTTTTCATTCCATAATTATTAGCACGCAAAATATTTACTAAAGAAGACCGGAGATTGTGTGTGTGAGAGAGAATTGAACACCTAGAGGTTGGTTGGTCTTTTTTGCTAGCACGAACAGAAAATGAAACGCTACCAGTTGTAATTTGAGACTTGAGAGCGATTGTAAACCACTTAAAGCTAAGGCAGCATAATTAATATTTTAACAATGCACAAAAGACACGTTTTCTGCTCTCCAAAAAAAAAAGAGACACGTTTTCCATGCTTAAAAGCAAGTTTTGAAAGTGATTTTTCCTCCAAAGTAGGGGTGTAAATGAGCCGAGCGGCTCGCTCGGCTCAAGCTCGGCCAAATTCGAGCTCGAGCCGAGCTCGAGCAGCTCAATTAATAATCGCGCCGAGTTCGAGTTCTAATGTCTTAAGCTCGTGGCTCGTCGAGTCGCTCGCGAGCCATATATATATATATATATATGTTATATATATATATATCAATATACAACTTAATTTTTTAAATATTAAGTTTAGAATTAGTATATAAAATTTATATATTTAGAAACTACATTAAAAGTACTATTACTTACAAAAATTAAAGTTAAAAATTATAATAAGTAATACTAATAGAAAAACAAAAGAATAATTAATTTGACCAATAAATAATAAATAAGACATTTAAAATGGGACATGTAATTATTTTAGTTCATATTTGTTTAAAACATAAATACATTCTAAGTTTTTGTTACATTGTAGTTCTCCCATATTAAATATTTGAGACTAAAATCGATATTCACCCATAACTTACAAATTTAATGTGAAAAAAATGGTTAAAATAGTATTTAAGTGGTCATTTTGAGATACTATTTTGAGTGAGGTCCACTTCTGATTTGTTTCATGTTAAAGTAAATTCGGATTCTTCTAAGTAAAATGTTTAATTTGATATATTACACACTCAAATTGATAATGAATGAATGAGAAATTGATTTTCAAAGTCTAACCGTTTAGTTGAAAAAAATGAAGCTTTGAAAGACTTTCAACTAGCATTTGTCCTACACTAAACAAAATATGTGAGTTTGCACTAGTATAAATACAATTCAACTTTTTAAAAAAATTGAATTGTGTAGTATAATTAAACCATAAAGGAATCCAAATCAAATGCCTATTTCAATGTACAATTGTATTACAAATAGGAATTGTATTACCATATTTTACAATATTACGCAATCCTTAATAGTATAGGAGTGTTTTGTGCGGGAAGTTAAAGTTGAAGATATTGTTTTTATTAGTAGTATAGATAGATTGAATTGCAGGAAAATATATGTATTGTATTATTACAATTAGTAATTTTAATATAGAATTGTATTATGAATAGAAACGTAGGGAAGAATATATTTTTATTAGGAATTGTATTACCATATTTTGGGCATGAAGTTAAAATTGAGGATTTTGTTTTTATTAATAGTATAGAAATATAGATTGCATTGCAGGAAAATATATGTACTGTATTATTACAATGGGTCACACTTGTGTGAGACCGTCTCACGGATCCTTATTTGTGAGACGGGTCGGGTTGGGTCAAAGCAACATGCAAATGTCATACTTATATGCTCAAATATAACACTAATCAATAATACAATTTTTGTTACTTATTAGATAAAAAGTAATACATTTTTCATAATAAGTAATGTTGACAAATGCTCCTTACTTATAAGGGCAAATATAATACTTTTTGTGGAAAAGTGTAATACTTTTAAATCGAAATGTAAAAGTATTGTATTTTCCCTTAAAAGTATTACATTTACCCTTATAAGTAACAAAATTTTTATTACTAATTAGTATTACATTTGAGCATATAAGTATGACATTTGTGCATATAAGTGTTACATTTACATCTTAACCCAACCCAACCTGACCCGTCTCACGGTGAGACGGTCTCACACAAGTTTTTGCCTATTACAATTAGTCATTTTAATGTAGAATTGTATTACGAATAGGAACGTAGAGAATAATATATTTTATTAGGAATTGTATTATCATATTTTACAATATTACGCAAACCTATATATGTATTGTATTATTACTATTAGTAATTTTAATCTAGAATTGTATTACGAATAGGAACGTAGAGAAGAATATATTTTATTAAGAATTTTATTATTATATTTTTTACGCAAACCTTAATAGTTTATGAGTGTTTTGAACAGAAGTTAAATTTGAGTATTTTGTTTTTATTAATAGTATAGATTATTGTTGTTGTTATTGTTATTATTATTATTCTTATTGTTATTATTCTATTATTATTGTTATTATTAAATTCTTATTATTATTTATATTATTATTATTATTATTATTGTTATTGCATTATTTTTATTATTGTTGTCGTCATTATTATTATTCTTATTGATATTGTTCTTATTGTTATTGCTATTATTATTATTATTGTTATTATTATTATTATTATTATTATTATTATTATCTTTTTTCTATTTTCCTTTATCCTTACACACATATTATTATTATTATTATTATTATTATTATTATTATTATTATTATTATCTTTGTTGTATAAATGTTCAAATGTTATATGTAATAATTGTATTTAATAAAATGGAAAATTAGAGAAATGAAAAACGGGAGGAATGGAGAAATGAAAAATTGGAGGAATGATGAAAGAAAATTGAAGAAATGGAAAAATGAAAAATTGAAATTAGAAAAATAGAGAAATAAAGTAAACATCACTTACTTTACAAGCGGTAAAATGCAAAAAAAGAAAAAAAAAAAAAAGAAAAAAAAAAAGAGACATGCTCCACATCAACAAAAAAACCTTGCTCAAAAACCCATTTCAACCTTGGTGTCCTTTCCAGTTTCCATCTTACGGTTCTTACTGGAATATACACGACGTCGTCTTACATATAAAGGCTTCAGCCGTCATATTTTTCAAATTTCAAAATCCCCTCTCTGGCACTCGCAGTCTCCACTGAGCAATGACGCCACCGCTTTACCGCTAACGCCTCCACTTCAAACTCAAAGTCACGTCATGTCTTCTCGCGCAGGTATACGAAGATGGAAGTGCAAAACAAAAATGTCTCTATTTTTTGGATTTCTTCTCAACTTCAGCTCCCATTTTCATGAGTTGCAGGTGATTTGTGGGCGGAGCTCATAGCTTCCGAGCAAAAAAGGAACGAACAGCGTCCTGTAAAGCCTCAAGAGCCCGAAATTGCCGTGATTTATCGGAGGAGAAAGCCTCAAACTAACACTCAGCAAAATGTAGCAAGGTTATTTATTACCTTATCGCATTTAAGAATTTCACTTTTTCGTTGAAAATTTTTGGAGCCTAAGATTTATTTTTGTTCTTCTTTCAGAAGGGATTCGAGTACAAGCTCGGAGGTCGAGAATCGTCTGAGTCTTGCCCCTCCCAATCGTATAAGTTGGAACCGTTCCCTTTCCACCAGGTTATATGTGTCCTAATTAGTTTCTGCTGTTAAGAATTATGAGATAATAAGTATGGAGTATTTTTTTTGTGCAGAAGTATTATAAGTACTCTTCATTGTTTGTAACAAATGAAACCCATTTAGGGAGATTTTAGTTTTTTTAAGCTTGAAATGAATTTCACTTATAGTGTGGTCATTTTGCCTGTTGTATTTATAAGAAGAAAGAAAATAAACCAAAAAAGTAATGATAACATAATTCAGTCTGATGCCATGGGGATAAATGGCATGGCTTATCTGTCAACAAATGATCATATGGTTGAGCACAAATGAACTTATCAAAAAAAGTAATGATACCATAATCGAATTTGATGCTGTGGGGGAAAATGACATGTCTTATCCTTCAACAAATAATCATATGGTTGAGCGTAGACGAAGACATTAAGTCCCGTATATGTGGTTCCAAAAAATTAAATGTGTAGCTCAAGAATATGATATAATGATTCCTGCAAGTGAGGCTGTTCTAAGCATCAGAAGGTTGATTATGTAGCACCTTGTTTACTGACTGGCTAATGGAACTTGGTAAGCTGCAGTGATGTGAATACTACTTCCTTTGATGTGCTTGGTACTATGCCTAGATATTTAGCTGCCAACTATATGTAATAAAACTAAACATTAGTGACTAATTGACTATGGACTGAGGGGTTTAAAAAAAAATTCAATGAAGTTTGTATGTGATGGAGATTACAGTTCCGCGTTCATTCCCAAGCAAGCTATCTTAACAGATTGTAGTAGTACTATCAAACTGTTTGTATTAAGACACATAACTATTTAGTCCTCTTTTTTGGATGGGTTATTAAAATACTAGTTGAAGCTGCCGGTTATGCAGATTGTACCGTGTGATTCAAATAGTCAACTCATGGGATGAAAACCTAAAACATAGGTCAACAAAGTGGGTTGTGTGAATCTGTGTTAACCACACATTCTATTCAATGTTAATGTGGATTTTAGGGGTGAGAATGAGTGCAAAACTTCATGTTCTCTTCCTGTAAATGCTTTCCTTGCCACTTGCAACCTGGTCCTGTTAATTTTTTGTTTAGCTATTCCCTTGAGTTCAATTTATTGTATTGTCTAGTGGCTTAATGTGCTGCGATTTCTTCTCAAGTTTATCGCTACTTTACTACTATCATGCTGATATTTCAAGTTCTCTGCTCTTGGAAATGTAATT
>CM008336.1:21074570-21088713 GCA_002525835.2 Ipomoea batatas | reverse complement strand
CAGCCGAACCTGTTTATGTTCGTTTTCTTTCACGTGACGAACTTGCAGTATGTTATTGATGAGGGACCCTGGTCGTTTGAGAATAGTACCCTAGTTTGCAGGTGTGTGCCGGACGGTATGCTGCCCGGAGACGTTCCTCTCGACTCGGTCGACATGTGGGTGCAGTTACACGACGTACCGGTTGGCTATACTTCTAGTATGATTCTCGAACAGATCGGGAATTATATTGGAACGTATGTTAAAGGGGATAAACGGTTTGTTAGTGCTCCATGGTTTGATTTTTACCGTATTCGTGTGTCGTTGCCTGTGCATAAACCTCTCAAGAGGAGGATGAAATTGCTCAAACGCGATAAATCCTGGTGCTGGATTTTGTTCAAGTATGAAAGGTTGCATAACTTCTGTTTCTTTTGCGGAATTATGGGGCATACCTATAAGTTCTGTCTGAAGGCAAGGGAAGCAACCATTCCGGTTGAGCAGTAACCGTTCGGGTCGGACATGCGTGCAGGGCAGCGCCGAGGTCCTAGGGCGATTGGTGATAACTGGTTGGTGCCGGTTGGACGACCACCACGGGCGGGCAGTGCGGAGGAGGGTGAAACCGCCGGCCATGGGAGATCATCAGTTGTGCCTACCTTCGCGGGTAGACAGGAGGTTGAGACGGGTGTGGTAGCTGTGTCTAAGCGGCGAAGGGAGGGTTCGGGAGGAGGGGCACGTCGCCAGGCTAGTGGGAATGATGTTGTCATGACTGAGGAGTCAAAAAACTTGCTGCTGGCGGGTTCTGGTTCCCAGACCCGCCCATCATCATGAGTATACTCAGTTGGAACTGTCGTGGCTTGGGCAATCCACGCACAGTTCGAGAAGTGGCGGACTTAGTGTCCAGTAAGAAGCCCGAGTTTGTATTTCTGATGGAAACCAAGGTGGGACGGATGCATGCAGAGCGCCTCCGTGTCAAACTAGGTTTCAAGGGTTTGTTCCATGTTGATGGTGTTGGTCTGAGTGGAGGTCTAGCTCTGCTTTGGAGGAAAAATAACATTGTGCGGTTGTTGAGTTTCTCCAAGATTCATGTGGATGTGGAGGTGTGCATGGAAGGTTTGGGGGTGTGGAGGATGACTGGCTTCTATGGTTTTCTGTTGGAGAAGTATTATGGCTGCCCATGAGCTAATTTGCAGTGGTGTTAGGAGAAGAGTGGGAGATGGAAAATCTACGTTAATTTGGGGGCACCCGTGGCTCCTTGATGAGAATAATCCTATGATACAGACGACTATGCCCCAACCACTAAATGGTGCTTTGGTTTCGGTTCTAATTGATCCGGCTAATGGTACATGGGATCAATCTATCCTACGAGACATCTTTAGCCCTATGGATGTGGAGCATATCTTGAAAGTTCCAGTCAGCCCTCTTCATGAAGATTCTTGGTTTTGGCTGGGTGACCCAGGGGGATGCTACACGGTGAAACAGGGGTATAGACGCATTGTGGGAGATTTTGTTAGTAGCCCAGGAACCTTTGATAAGTGGTTACATCTCTGGAAAATCAAATGCCCTCCCAAATGGAAAACTTTTATGTGGAAAGCTCTCACCGATATTCTCCCCACCACTACTAATTTGATTTTAAAGAGAGTAGATATTGATCCTTCATGCCCAATGTGTGGCAATATGCATGAAACAACTATGCACTCTCTCCTCTTGTGTGAATTCTCAACTCTAGTATGGCATGAGTCTAATTTGTTGTTACCTAATGTGGGAGGGGATGACTTTGGTATGTGGTTTGCCAATGCAATTTCAATGCTTACGGATGGTGATATTATTGTTGTTGTAGCGGTTTTGTACCAGATGTGGAAGTCACGCAACCATGCTGTCTAGGATGATTTTTTACCGCGACCGAATGCAGTTTGGAGGGCAGCCCACGCAGCTTCGGCAACTTGGCAGCAGGTGCATGCTTTTCCCCAACAACAACATACAATTATGGCCACAACACAGTCCATAGTCAGCGCCCCATTTGTGTGTTATTTCGACGTAGGATTTCACGCACACACTCGGAAGGCTACGGTGGGGGCTGTTTTGCTCGCACAAGGTGGAGGATTTGTAGCAGCTTTCAACGGTCACCTCTCGACTTGCCACTCGCCCCTCATGGCAGAATCACTTGCTTGCAAAGAGGTTCTTTCATGGCTCAAAGGACGAAACGTAGCGTCGGTGCAAATTCACACGGATTGTTCTAGTCTTAAGAATTTATTAACAGCGCCAAATACTAGTATTCTCTCCTATGGTGGTTTTTCTATTGATGCCTCTAGGGCCATTATGTCTACTTTTAATAATTGTTCAGTTAATTTAGTTCCTAGAACTGCAAATCGTGCAGCCCACGTCCTGGCTGCGTTAGCATTCTCGCAGGATGTTTCCATGTACTGGGATTTACTCCCTCCTGACTCTATTTCTGAGTTGATTTAATCTATCGTTTGGTTGGTTTTCAAAAAAATATAAGGCTTACCAAATAAAGTCATTACTGATTCAGACTCTGTTTGACAGAGCTTATTTAGGAGCTTATAGCTTATTTTAAGCTACTAATAATAAGCTATAAGCTCTGTTTGGTAATGTTCTCAAAATAAGCTAGTAGTTTAAAATAAGAGTTTATTTTGAAACGCTACTTTAGATAGCTTTTCAAAAATAAGCTAGTAACTTCTTAAATTTTTTCCATCTTTATCCTTATTATTTTAAATAAATTACATCATTTACCCAACCAATTAAAACTCCTTTGGCCTTTTCAATTCGATCAATATGTTTCTTTGTAATTTCAATTTGACATTTGTGTTTGAACAATAATTTTTGTATGAACTAATTTTATGAATTATAAACAGTTTATTTTACTTTATATATTTTCAAATATATGTTCTTTATATTTTTATTAAAATATATTGATTTCATTATTTTATATTTTAATATGTAAACAAACCTATTTAAATTTAAAACTATTTAAATTTTATGAAGATGTCCAATTTAGTCTTTTTACATTTATCAGCTTATCAAAAAGCTAAGTTTACCAAACACTTTTAAGCATAACAACTAGCTTAACAACTCTTCAGATTTGTATTAAAAAAAAACAACTCTTCAGATTTCAACTTCGAGCTTATAGCTTTTCAACTTTCAACTACTTTTCAGCTTTCAACTTCCTTTTCAGCTAGGTTTGCCAAACATAGCCTCAACCTTCAACCTTAATTGCACAAAAAATAGTGTGTTAAATTTGTATATATAACTCATAACTGATTATATTTAAATATATTTTGTATATAGAATAATTACATATAATTTGCATACATAACTCATAACCTTAATAAATTTGTATACATTAATTTGTACGGAAAGTCATTACATATAATTTGCATTATATGTGGCTCATTCAGCCTTCAACCTTAAGCATTATTATATTTAAATATTGCATACAATGGTTCTTTTTAATTTTGAAATATAGAATCAAATTAATATTGCATACAATAGTTATTTTTTTAAAATTTGGTATATACAATTCTACCAAATTTACCAATTTTTTTTACATATAATTGAAATATTCTATTTAATTTAATATTTTAATATTATAGATATTTTTAATTTTATTTTTCTATTTGTTTTGAATTTCAATTAAAAACATTAAAATTGAAATAATTTCATTTGATTCGAATTTAGATATATATATATATTATGAAGGAAAATAATATAGCAAATAGTAATGAAATTATATTTGATTTATTTTGACTTTATTTTGTAAAAAAAATCATTTTATATAGAGAAGTATTTCAATTGTTATACTTTAAATATAGAATTAAATATATATAGAATTATATATATATATATATATATATATATATAGAGAGAGAAGTATATATAATTTGACATTTAAATTGAGGTAAGTGATTCATATTTGTGTTGATTTAGACTCAAAATAACGGTAATGATTTATGCTCAAAATATAATTTGACATTACTAAATTTAAATCATTGTTAATTTGATATCACTTTACAATGAAAGCTTCGATGCGCGTTGTGAAGAGTTTGGTGTGCTTGGTGCGTTCGAGTAAGATGCTCCAACTCTTGATGTCGTGGATAGCATCAATCAGTTCATGAATGATCATAATTCGGGTGAAGGTAAGACTTATCTAAGATGTGATTCTGTATGCAAGTCAAACTCCGATCCAACGGAGATATGTTATCATATTTGCACACTCCTAAGTTTTTAAATTGTTTGCGTTGTTCTGGAGTACCAAATCATTCTCTTACTTTAAAAGTTGGATCACCGGTTATGCTATTGAGAAATATTGACCACAGTTTAGGATTGTGTAATGATAGTATGATACAAGACTTATTCTTACAAGGTTGGCGGATCATGTTTTGCAAGGTCAGATCATGTGTGGAACGAATGCAGGAACAAAGGTTTTAATTCCAAGATATGAGATTGCCTTTTAAATCTCAAAGGAAACAATTTCCGTTGATGCTATCTTATGCCATGACAATAAATAAGAGTCAAAGACAAACACTTAGAAACGTGGTTTTGTTATTGAAGAAGCTTGTGTTCAACCATGGTCAAATGTACGTGGCGGTCTCCAGAGTAAGCAGTCCAAGGGGATTAAAAATTTTGATTACTGGTGAAAATGTACCATTCCAAAATACAACTACAAATGTTGTGTATAAAGAAATTTTTAATAATGTGTAATTAAAGTTCAACGTACCTGTGAGGTCCCTGTACTGTAGTGTTTTGTTCAATTTAGTCCCTATACATCAATTTTGGTCAATTTAATCCCTATACTCTAAGATTTAGAACAATTAAGGACAATACTTAACACCGTTTAATTTTTCCATTAAGTCTGTCCACGTGGTGTTGAAATTGCCATGTCACAATTTTGTGATGTGGCATAAAACTATAAAATTCGGCCCAAAATGAAGCAAGGTTTCGAACCTAAGACCTCTTGTCTACACAAAGGACACTCTACCACTACACCACACTACCAAAAATGTAATTTGAAGTTAAAGAGTTATACTACATCACAAAATTGTTTTAGTGGTAGAGTGTCCTTTGTGTAGACAAGAGGTCTTAGGTTCAAAATTTTGCTTCATTTTGGGCCGAATTTTATAGTTTTTGCCACATCACAAAATTGTGACATGGCAATTCTAACGCCACGTGGACAGACTTAACGGAAAAAATAAATGGTGTTAAGGATTGTCCTTAATTGTTCTAAATCTTAAGGTATAGAGATTACGTTGACCAAAATTAATGTACAGGGACTAAATTGAACAAAACATTACAGTACAGGGACCTCACAGGTACTTTGACCTTAAAAGGAAAATTGTTTGGGTGGTGTAGTTGGTTATCACGCTAGTCTCACACACTAGAGGTCCCTAGTTCAAACTTGGGCTAAGACAATGTATTGTGCATTCCGGAAACTAAAAAAATGTTTGTTCAATTATATTATTTTCTTCCCTTAAATACCCCGCATTTCGTTAGTATAAACTTTAATAACGAAATATTTCGTTAACTATTTATTATTCTTAACTTACTCATTGAAATGTCTTAGGTTCAAATCTCATCCCAATTAGAGTTGGCATAATTGTTGAACATATATATACTGCAAATATGTTATAGTGTATTAAAAATACGATATAAAATTTAAGATGAACTTTGGTAAAATAATTAGCCCGACTAAATATATAGCATTCAAAGTTGAGAATAAAAGATTACAAATAAGGAACCTTGAAAATCATGTTCTTGCATTTAAAAAAAAATTAAAATAGTTTAGTATTTCATTTAATTATCCTTCTTTTGATTATTTAAACCAGACTCAATATTTAATTATGCTTTTGCATTGAATGATTTAGGTCATTATGATATTAATATTTTTTGTTTGTATTCCTATAATGGTACAATTGTACATTATTTTACAAATATTGTACTATTATTTTTTTTATCAGATAATGGTTTTTACATCATTGCCAGACCTGCGCGACCTAATTACAAAGTTGTTGATAAGAAATATAATACAACTAAACATGGTCTCTAAACGATAGGACCATTGTCCAAGAAATTGACAATGTTGACACCTCACTGGTTCCAATTGAACAAGTTTACACATCATTCTTAAAATTTTATCAATGCATGAAAACTTCTAAAGAAATTTGTAAGTTACTCCCTCTGTCCCATTTTATGTGTCTTACTTTTCATTTTTAGTTTGTCCCAAAATGTTGTCATCTTTCTAAAATTGAACATCACCATCATTCTACTTTTACCACTTTACCCTTATGACTTTTCATTTCTTTATTGCTTTTATTTCCAAAAGTGAAAAAGTTGGGGGCATAATTGGAAAGCACATCACATTTACTAAAATTTCTTAAAAAGCGTGCAAAAAGCAAATGAGACATCCATTTCGGGACGGATGGAGTAATTTTTACTATATCATTATAACAATATCTATTGTAACCATATATTTCAAATTATTTATCATCATCCTCAATTGGCAGCAATTGTAACAATTGTCATTAACAAACTCCCAAAACAATTTGTCTCAATAACGAATGGAAATGAAAAAAATCAATGACTTCATTGTTGTGGATGAAAAGTAAGTATTTCACTTTATTACTCTTATTAAATTAAATAAATTAGTTGCTAAAAAAAAATACATATGCATTTCTTTAATTTAGAATTAGATGTCTACAGTTCATTTGTTCAAAAACAATTTATTCATTATAAAAAAATAAAAAGAGATATAATTTCATAAGTTATATTGTCTTTATTTCTACAATGCAAAGATTTATTAATTAATTATATTCACTACATTATCCATTGTCTTCTTTTTACACTATCTTGTAATTAAATATCAAAGTTATAATACAAAATAATGTTATATATTTATTTACCAAGTATTTTATTAATACCATGAAAAAAAAATAGTTTGAAGCCAATCATATTAACTAATTAAGAAGGATTTGTTGACGAAGAGGGTATTCAAATAACGCAAGAAACTGAAGCGGAAAACTACCCCGTAATATTTCTGGACTACAACGCAGTTATTCACCTTAAAGGTAAAGCATGTTTTTTTTAGAGTTAATAATATCATATGAGATCCTCACCCGTGGTCCTTCAACTTTCAAATTGTTACTATTTGTGGTCCAAGTTAATCACTCATATATGGTCCTCCAACTATTAAATTTTAACCAACCATGGTTAAATTTCAAATGTAAGAAATAATATATTGTATTAAGAATTGTATTACCAATACAATTGTAATGCGAATATGAATTGTATTATTATATTTTACAATATTTTGCAAACCTTAATAGTATATGATTGTTTTGAGCGGAAAGTTAAAATGAAGGATTTTGTTTTTATTAATAGTATAGATTTGTTTATTTTAACTTGTCTTTTGAAACAAAAAAAAATAGTTAAACTGCATTTTTTGACTATTAAACATCGTTTTTGTACGATTAACTAACCACAAATATTCAATTTGCCTGGGTGGTGTAGTTGGTTATCACGCTAGTCTCACACACTAGAGGTCCCCGGTTCGAACCCGGGCCCAGACAAACTATTTCTCATTCCATATGTCTTCCATTAGCCAGCAGATGAAATTGAACTATTCGTAATATGTACTTCAGTATATATACATCTTCCATTAGCCAGCAGATGAAATTGAACTATTCGTAATATGTACTTCAGTATATATACATCTATAAATATGATGTACTCCGTATTATTTTGTCACTTTTCGCCATATGCACTTTAATATGTACATCTCTATCTCACTACTACAGATATCATCAACAACGTCGAATTTTTATATAAACGATGTCAATATATTAAAAAAAATTATATTTGTTTAAAAAAAAGTTATAATGTCGGTTGTCTTTAAAAACTGACGTTATAAAATTAAAAAAAAAAGTTATAAAAAATATATGACGTCGGTTCACTGTCGAACTGATGTCGTATCCTATTTTACGAAATTAAAATTAAATTAAATTATATACGACATCATATATATATTTATTTATTTTTTAAATAGGATACGACGTCGTAGAATTTTTCAAAAAAAAAATACCTACGACATCGGTTATGTGGGAAAAAATAGCATAAAATAGCATTTTTAGCGGCTATTTTGTGGTACAAATATATGTGGGTTCACTTCCGATTTGGGTCGGGTCAAAGTGGATTCGAGTTCTTCGTAGTTAGACGAAGAGATTGATATATTGTACGCACAAAACGAATAATGGGTGAGAAATTGGTTCTCAAAGTTGACCCATTTGAGTTGAAAAAATGGAGGGAAAAGCTTTAAAGTAAGTTTTTGTCCCACATTGGTTTGGGAAGTGAGTTTGCACCACTATTTATATAAGAGTCTTTCTAAGGATTATTGAATTGTATAGCATAGAGGTTTTCTCTCGCACGCAAGGGGGTGTGCAAATCAAATCTAAAAATGAGCTTGAAAATACTTGACTCGTGTCATGTGCGGGCACGTATGTCGTGCTACCAAACGATCATTGGGGGCTTTCTTTTTCTTGTGCTTGTCATTTTCCCGGAAATATTATTTTCGTAGTATTATTTCCTAACAGGTTAGAAATATTATTTTCGTAGTATTATTTCGTAACAGGTTAATTGTTTAATCGACATCGTAGGGCTTTAAAAAAAAACCCGCAGCAGATCATATCTAGACACAATTACGTTCATTCTCCTTCCACGCAAAACAGCCCCGTGACGCCACCAGTGACCATTTCTTCTTCTTCTCTTCCCACTAGCGACACCACTGTTTCTGCGCCACCGCGTCACTGTTTCTGTGCCACCACTATCCTCACCGTTACTGCCACCGGTCGTCGCTGCTCTCCATCCCTACTGCTGCTACTGGTTGTCGCCGCCATTCCCCGTTGCCGCCGCTCTCCCATTTGACAACCAGTGGCGGAGCCACAATGGGGGCAGTGGGGGCAGCTGCCCCCCACTCCCCCACCACATGTAATGTATATATATTAACTATACCAAAAGTTAAGCATAGGGTAAGTTGGTTTAGATGGTAAGATCTTAATATTGAATCCAAATGGCCAGAGTTCAAACCCTTACAGCAGCACTTAATTTAAGCTTTTGGATTTTTTATTTGTAACATTGTGTCTTTTTAAAAAATTATATATTAATAGTGAGATGAGTAAAACTTTGTTTTTGACATTTTTTAATATTAATAGTGTGAGTTCTAATTGGATTTTTTATTTGTCACATTGTGACTTCTTCTCTTTTTTATTTTATTTGTCTTTTTTAATATTAATAGTGAGGTGAATGATTTATAATGTGTTTTTCATTCAAACTATTTTATCAAATTAATTATGTTTTATATTTCGTTTTAAATATTTTTTTTATCTTGATGTATTTTAATTTTTCATCACTAGTCAACAATATTTATGACTCGATATCTAAGTTTTTCATTCTTTTTTTACAAAATATCTCGTTAGTTTTAATTTTTTGCCCCCACTGGAGAAAATTTCTGGCTCCGCCACTGTTGACAACTACATTATATTGTAAGATTTATACCAATTTTAAATATTGTTTAATTTTTCAATTTTTATGAGTTAAAACCTTTTTTTTTAAATATATTTAGAAATATTTGTTTATATATTTTGAATTTTAGAAATTATTATTGATTTATTACGGATTTTAAGAAATTATTTATATTTTAGGCATAATAGAAGATTAATATATTTCGAATTTTAAAAGTTATTGTGTATTTTAGGAATTAGTATTATTCGAATTATTGTTAATATATTTCAGATTTTATGAATTAAGGCTAATATCTCTAAAACCAAACGCCTTTCTCTGTTGCTCAACTTCAGCTTCCACTGCCGGCCTCCGGCCGGAGCTCTAATGGAGCTTTGAGCCGGCGGTTTTGGTCACCTTCTACGTTTATTCTCGCTCTTCTTCCGCCCTAACTACCGTTGCAGCTCCGTCCGCCTCCGACCACCGCCACAGATTTTCTTCTTCCGTTTTCTCTTCCTTTGAATAAAATAATAGTAGGTAGGTATTGGGGTTTGTGTTGGCAGTCTTGAACTCCCAACCCTACTTTGACTTTACCCACTTTTTATTTTCTCTATTATTGTGTTTTTCCTCTCGTTACTTTCACGAGCATTTTTCCTCTTGTTACTTTCACGAGCTTTTCATTTTCATTAGCATAAATCGTTTAGTTTGGTTTCGGCAAGTGTTGATCTTATCCTGGGCGAGCAAAAAAGAATGATGACGGAGACCCAGATCTCTGATGAAGCTTTAAGCTCCTTGAGGGAACATAGCTTCCTAGTTATGAAACAGTCTGCGATTCAAGTTTTCTATAGCATAATTAGAAAAGTTGTTTCTATGTCTGACTGTAAGGAATGTAAGGAATGGTTTACCATTTCATTGATCATTGATGTAAACGTTTTATGTTATGAATTAATGGAATAGCTATGTTTACCTTTCAAAAATGAATTAAGGCTAATATATGTTGAACTTTAGGAATTATTGTTATTATATTTAATTCGGATTTTATGTTGAAATTTATTTGGAAGAGAGTATCATGGCCCGACCTTACCACTTTTTTAATTCCTTGTTTCAGAATGGTTGCAAGGTGCAAATTCCCGTCCAAAGATTAGACGCTCCATGCTTCCACTCCACACCAAGCTTAATTGATGTTTTTGTTTTGCATGTATTTACAAGTAATCGTCCTTGCCCAGATTGGTGCTGCCCTTCCAGAAGAGCAACCCCATTTTAGCTAGAAAAGCCAAACTCATATCCTTTAATCTGCGAATTCCAAGACCACCATGGCTTCAATCCTATGTTGCGTTACTGTCTCCCATTTGATCAAGTGATGAGTGCCTTGNTATATATATATATATATATATATAAACCAGGTGGGCAAAAATTACATTTTGACCCCATTTTGCTTCAACTATAAATACATCTCATTCTCCGTTCTTCAAAGCCTAGCAACCCTCAATCCCCTCAATCCCCTCATCTCTTTTCTCTCTACAATCCCTATTTTACCTTCCAAAATGTAGCTTCCAAGAGAGGATTTTTTGGTAGTCTATAAGTAGATTAGGATTATTTTGTAATAAGAAGAGGAACGATACAAGATTTTGAGCTACAACTGTAAAATCGAGGATAATGTACATGAATATTTTTTTCCCATTCTTTCCATATAGTGAACAACTTATTATTACCATTTTTCAAATGTATATATATATGAAAACATTCCAGATTAAATGAAGTGCAATAAGCCATTACAGGAAATAACTACTAAATCCTCCATGGGAGGAAATGCCAAAACTTTCATGATAACATGAGGACACAAAGACACAAATAATTTAACTTAAAAAATCAGGTCTTCTAAAAGACAGTCCTAAATATTTTAACACACTATTAGATTTCAATACATATCTATCACAAGCAGTACTCCATAATATTTATATAAAAGTAATATTACAAACCACTACTAAAATACGCTTCAGAAACTAAGTGAGGATGTTTTTTCTCCCAATATTTGTATAGAGAATACTAATATTATATACCCATTTTTTCTGTTATTGTCACAAAATCATACACTCACCACTTATGTAACAAGAACATATTAAAAGAGCCTATTTGTACTCTATTGTAGTAATGTAATCCTAAAGGCTCAATATCCTATTAAAGATCATCTAGATCCAATAACATGGTTCAAGCTCAAGAAGCTATATAAGTTCTTTGCAAGATGGTTGTGAGGCCCAACACTCTAGATGAAGAAGATTCAAGCATTGATCATTGTATATTATGCTGATGAGAAGAGATGATGCACTCAGGACCTACACCTAACCCATGAGATGAAGCCCAAGTTCTCAATCTCAAAGTTTAAAAGCAATCGGAAGGTGCTTATTTGGATCAAGTCTAGTTTCAAACCCAACTAGAGAGATTATAGCCATGCAAGTTACATCTTAAAGGACAAGAAATGTCAGCACTGTTTTATTATCTTTAGAGCTTATTTTGATGTATTTTAGGCCTCTAGGTTGAGCCCAACTTTTAGGCCTAGAAAGTGAAAGAAGCTAATAAGTGTCTTTAATTCATTTCCAGCACTGTTTTCTCATGTATTGGGGCTTATTTTGGTGTATTTTAGAAATCTTGGTTTTGGCCACTTGTAGGCAGTGTTGCAAAAATCTCGCCTAGGCACCGGCCGACCGGCCACCTAGCGTATCACCATAATCGGTGGTCTAGGCAGTCGCGTAAGCGCCGCCTAGGCCTCTTATGCACCAACTAGGCCGCCTAGTCGGCCGAGTAACTATTGTTCTTTTTTTTTTGGTTAAAAAAATGGACTATATATTTCACTTAAAATTATATTGTTTTGAGCGAAATAACCCTAAATTATTCAAATTTTAGATGTTTTTAGGTTAATGTTTAATATTTTAGTATTAACTATTAAAGTATTAAATAGTTTATTTTTTTTTGACAAAGTATTAAATAGTTTATAATTATTAGTCTTAAAAAATTAAAAATTTTAAACAAATTTTTAAAAATAAAAAATAAAATAAAAAAAATACACAGAGGTGCCCGAGACGATTAAGGAGCGCTTAGCGAGTTTTTCAACCATACTGGTACGGTCCTTTTCACCTTTTGTGCCCTATCCTAGCTTAAATTATTAGTATTGAATGCCCTAAAAGCCTACCCTAGCCTTAGTTATCTGAAAGTCCAATATTGGGTTTAAGTCTTGATTAGTTAGGCCAATTAGTGTGGGATAGACAACATAAAGCCTAAACCTATATATTTAGCCCTTATTACTTCATTCAAGAGAAGTTTGCCTCTTTAAAAACTAAGATTAAGTGTTGAATT
Organism: Ipomoea batatas; assembly: GCA_002525835.2. Lineage (NCBI taxonomy): Eukaryota > Viridiplantae > Streptophyta > Magnoliopsida > Solanales > Convolvulaceae > Ipomoea > Ipomoea batatas. Next base: position 21,075,885 of record CM008336.1, on the reverse strand, counting down.
ATTCTCTATACACATCAGTGTATGTGTGGCTTCTCTTGTTTGACTTCGAATTGGTAATAATCAAGCTACTGTTCAAGATTGGCAGAGACTAAAAACAACCCAAGCTCTACAAATTTTCAAGGTAACCTCTTACATTATATTAAACTAATTTGTAAGATCAGGTTGTTATCTTGTAGTTGTTATTTGTTCAAATCACATAATGTAGGTAGGATGAAAATGCACGCACTAGTGAAGCAAAACTATGTAAAAAGTAGTTTAAAAATTAAGTTATAAACACTACACTCCTCTGAAAAGTAACAACCATGCTAAGACAGTGCAAGCTGACGATCATTAAAGAAGCAAAACATCACAATAGAAACCATAAAAAATGCACAAGAGAGACGTGTAAGCACAATTAGAAGAGAAGAAAAGAAAAAAACTTAAATTAGCAAAACAATAAGGGACACTTGTGTGAGACCGTCTCACGGATCCTTATTCGTGAGATGGGTCAGGTCGGGTTGAATCAACATGCAAATGTTATACTTATATGTGTAAATGTCATACTTATATGCTCAAATGTAATACGAGTACTAATTATGAATAAAAATTTTGTCACTTATAAGAAAAAATGTACGGAGTAATACTTTTGAAGAAAAATGTATAGTAATAATTTTTCATTTTGATTTAAAAGTATTATATTTTCCATCAAAAGTATTACATATTCCATAATAAGTAATGTTCCCCTTACTTATAAGGAAAATATAACTTTTGAGGAAAAATGTAATACTTTTAAATCAAAATGTAAAAAGTATTACATTTTTCCTTAAAAGTATTACATTTACCATTATGTTTAACAAAAATCTTATTCTCGATTAGTATTACATTTGAGCATATAAGTATGACATTTGTGATAATAAGTATTACATTTGACCCGACACGACCCGTCTCACAGTGAAATGGTCTGACACAAATTTTTGCCAAACAATAAATTAAATACGGGTTTGGCAAAAATTCAACCCATTAACCAAAGATTTGACCCATTTAGCAAATATACGGCCCGTCTCACTGATTGAGACCCGTGAAAAGGTCTCACACAAGTGTTACCCAAAGAGTAGGTATGACTAAATAATATTAGCCCTCTTAAGTTTTGTGTGCTACAAATGCAGATTAGCCCCCAAAATGGCTCAGCTGGTGGGTTCAAATGAAATTGAATCAATAAGAGCTGAGCTACCGGAGATTGGACCAAGCTTGACATCCTCATTTAGACATCATCATAACTTGAGTTTCAAAAGTAACAACTCGGTTTTGAGTTCCACTACAAATGAAGATGTTTTTG
>CM008336.1:21036544-21052391 GCA_002525835.2 Ipomoea batatas | reverse complement strand
TGAGTATTTTGCATCCCACCAATATTTTTGGTGGATCTTGAATTTCCTCATGGACCAAGGTATATATGCCTATTGTATTTGTATTCTTTGAGATAATATTATAATTTACCATTTTCTCAAAATTGTATGAATCAATACTTAAGAAGACCGTACCAATGAAAATCAATATGTTGCTTCTTTTTTTTTTTTAGTCGTAATCCTCCATGTAAGTCGAATATGCTATAAGCCTTGTATTGGTATTATTTTTTGTTGGGATAAGGGTCAAATAGACCCTCTAACTATATACCAAAGTTCAATTAGACCCAAAAACTTTTAAAAAATCCAATTAGACCCTTAAACTTGTTAAATTTGTGCAATTAAATTCTTTGTCAACTTTTCTTACATGAGATGCATCTTTTGTGGAATCTTATTTAAAAATTTTAAAAATTATTTTTAAAACTAATTAATTTTTTTTCATCTGACGAAGAAACTTAGACTTCTCCATTAAGCTTTTTCGTCTAAGTTACCAGATGACTGTCCATGGCGGACTTGTCTGTCTAGGATGGAGATGCTCGTCAAGATTCTTCGTCCATGGTAATAGCTGTTTTGGCAGCCAAGCTACCATGGATGATTTCCATGGTAGCAGCTGCTTTGGTAACTAAGCTGCCATGTTTTTTTAATTAATTTAATATTTTATAATAACTATTGGTAGTCAAGCTGCCATGGACGATTTTCATGGCAGCAACTCTTTGGCAGCTAAGCTACCATGTTTTTTTTTTTAAAAAAAATTAATATAATTTTTTATAAATAAATATTATTATTTTAATTTATAAAAAATATAATTTTTAAAAATTTTAATTTAAGTGACATCTTATGTGGCATCCTATGTGGTAGGTGATTTAGGAGTAACCTATTACAGGTAAAATAGGTTAATTGCACTAATTTAATAAGTTTAAGGGTCGAATACTCGAATGGGAGGTGCAAAAGCAAGGTTTTCGTATTTAATAATATTCGCTTACTAGATGGGGATTCATGAGTATTATTAGATAAATAAAATAAGAGAAAATTTTACTTTTAGTCCTCGACTATTGTGGCATTGTCACATTTAGTCTTATTCTTTTAATTTTGTCATATTACATCTTGACTTTGAACAACTTCCACTTTTAGTTATCGACTATTATGGTATTGCCACATTTAGTCTCATTCTTTTAATTTTGTCATATTACATTTATGACATTGATCAACTTCCACTTTTAGTCCTCGACTATTGTGACATTGCCACATTAATTTAGTCTTATTCTTTTAATTTTGTCATGTTACATGCATCCATGATTTCATTTGATTGTCACCATTAGTCCATTAGTCCTTCGGTTAAAAATTTAATTATTTTACCATTAGAATTGACAAGTTATAGAGGAAAAATCCTTACACATATCGCAACTTATATTTCGAACACATTAGAAATATCATAAACATCAAATGATGTAATGCCATAACTCATAGAAATATGAGTTACGATATGTGTAAGTATTTTTTTCCTTTGTTGTATGTCAATTTAAGGATATTCTGTGCTTCAATATCGTAACTCATATTTCAAACACATTAGAAATATGTAAATATTAAAGGGTCTAATATTGTAACTCATAGAAATATGTTTGAAATATGATCGAGTTACGATATTGAAACACAGTTATATCCTTAAATTGACATATAACAACGGAAAATAAAAATCCTTATACATATCGTAACTCATATTTCTATGAGTTATGATATTACATCATTTGATATTTACAATATTTCTAATGTGTTTGAAATATGAGTTACGATATGTGTTAGCATTTTTTCTTTTGTTATTTGTCAATTATAACACTAAATTAACAGAATTTTTAACGGAAGATTAATGGTGACAATCAAATGAAAGTCATGGATGTAATATGGCAAAATTAAAAGAATATGACTAAATGTGATAATGTCATAATAGTCGAGGATTAAAAGTGGAAGTTGCTCAAAGTCATGAATGTAATATGGCAAATTTAAAATAATAGGACTAAATGTAGCAATGCCACAATAATCGAGGATAATAGCAATGCTTGGTTTTACAAGCTAGTTTTAATAAATTTCATGTGTTAAGGTGTGTTTTTATTGCATTTGATGATTGGGTGCCTGGATTGGTGATTTTTGAAGCTAAAAGGAGGCCTTAGGTTGTTGTGGGGACTTGTTATGAGTTATCAAGTGCTTTTGGTGCTTGAAAAATAGTCCAAAAGTGTAAAACTCAAAGGGTTCTCACTACAAGTTATCCATTACATTGGTAGCAAAAGACATATATTTAGCACTTATAATGAATATAGATGGAATGATGGATATTGATGAGTTCATGGGACCCCGGGGCCAGTTTATTGAATAAGCCTTGGCCCAAGTGGGGGTGGTGAAGGAAAAGGGTTGAGCCCAAATTTTATTGGGCTACGAAAACATGTAACGTGGGCGGTAGGCATGGAAGCAAGCAGGCAGGGAATATTGGATCGGGCCAGGCCTTGAGGCATGGGGTAGGCACCAGGAGGGTGACGATTTGTGAGGCCCAACACTCTAGAGGAAGAAGATTCAAGCCTTGATCATTGTATATTATGCTGAGAAGAAATGATGCACTAAGGATCTACACCTAACCCATGAGAGGAAGCCCAAGTTCTCAATCTAAAAGTTTAAAATTAAGCCAAGGACCTTGTGGTCCAGTGGCATCAAACCCTTCCCCTTATTATACGGGAGATGGTGGGTTCGAGCCTCAGTACAATGAAGGTAATAGAGTTAGTAGTATTAAAAAAAAAAAATTAAAATTAAAACAAGTGGAAGATGCTTATTTGAATCAAGCCTAGTTTCAAACCCAATTATTGGGTTTAAGTCTTGATTAGTTAGGCCAATGAGTGGGATAGACAACATAAAGCCTAAACCTATATATATATTTAGCCCTTATTACTTCATTCAAGAGAAGCATGCCTCTTTAAAAACTAAGATTAAGTGTTGAATATTCTCTATACACATTAGTGTGTGGCTTCTCTTGTTTGACTTGAAATTGGTAATAATCAAGCTATTGTTCAAGATTGGCAGAGACTAGAGACAACCCAAGCTCTACAAATTTTGAAGGTAACCCTCTTACATTAGACTAATTTGTAAGACCAGGTTGTTATTTGTTTGAATCACATAATGTATGTAGGTAGGATGAAAATGCACAAGTGAAGCAAAACTATGTACAAAGTAGTTTAAAATTAACTTACAATGTCTACCTCTAGGGCCGGTCTTTTGATTTGCGGGGCCCTGTGCTAGTAATTAAGTGAGACCCTATTAAAGTATAAATAAACTACGAATTGAAGAAAAATTGTATAGAGAAAAATGTAAAAAACATAATTTTGGGCTAATATAATCACAAATACATATACTAACTATTAAGTCAGGGCTGGACTAGGAGTCCCAAAATTTTAGAGCCCTGTGCAGTTGCACATCTTGCACGCCTTAAAATCCGGTCCTGTCTACCTCAGCTCATATATATACTCCTGGATTCACATAATGGTTTTCTATGATCACCATCCCTCTCTATAAACACTGGCAGAATATTGATGCAAATTAAAGGAGTATAAAATATTATTTTGGGCAAAGTGAAGATCATCCCTATGTACAAGAGAGATGTGTAAGCACAATAAAATTGCTAACCTTTGATATTCATAGGCTGATTTGCCTCTATTTGTCGGCCACGTGAATCTTGAACACCCTAGCTAGCAGATCATCATCACTAATCTACACTCCCAGGAGAATGTAGCATGTTCTCAGTTTCATTCACAACTAGCACCCAGTTACCCACACCAATAAACTGAAAATAAAAAATAAAAAAAAATACTACATTAATCGATCAGAATGGAAACCTTAAACCATCCAACCCTGAATTCAATTTATCATGACAGAAAAATTTACAATCAGCTTTTTTCACATGAGATTCACTTTACATAGCGTTTGGGCAGAGAGAATTACAATTCTATTCCTACCTAATTCTGAATGCAACAAAATTCCTTTGTTTTTTTTTTTCTAATGGCATTGCAATTCACTCATTTTCATTGAATTAGAATCTCATGGTTCCCGGGGATTTTAATTCTATGGATTTTAGAAAGAAAAAAGATAGTCCTGAGACAAAATTACCCCTCCATTTTTTAACCTAAAATTGGTACATGACCTCCCCTTCGAAATTATAGCGTGTATTATTTTTCGACTTCCCTTTGTGCATGTTCATTTATTTTAAATCTTTATTTGCAACAACTATTCAAAATTTGCATTCTTTATATGCAACGACTCTAATAATTTTTGAATTAATTTGCTAATAATAATAATAATAATAATAATAATAATAATAATAATAATAATAACAACAACAACTAACATTCTAACAACGAACATTTTAGAGTTTAATATATTGCTTATTCCCTTTCTTCTTTTTCCATATAATTCATTCCCTCTAACTAAACGCCCGTTAAAATCACAAAATACAAACGATCCATAGCGATAGTTTCATCACCCGTCTATATTGATTTTTCAAAATTAGTCCTCGACTTTTAATTTGGACAATTTAGGTCCTTTGACTTTCAAATTCTTTTCAATGTTGGTCATTTTGTTATATTTTGGTTAAGTTGAGGTCAAATGAAAGGGTAAATTGTCTGTTCACATGTTTAGTGTATTATTACTCGTATTTCTCTTGTCCTATACGCTGTATATATGAATATAATCTCAGTCGAAGTTCAATCGAATCCATATAATCTCAGTCGAAGTCTTTTCGACTGAGATTATATTCATATATATAGCGTATATGACAGGAGAAATATGAGTAATAATACACTATGCAGGTGAACGGACAATTTTACCCTTTCATTTAACATCAACTTAACCAAAATTTGACGAAATGACCAACATTGGAAAAAATTTGAAAGTCAAGGGACTTAAATTGTCCAAATTAAAAGTTGAATCACTTCGTACCTCTTGACTACAAGGCCTTTGGCAAAATTTCTGTCTTTAAAATGTACGAAATATATCTTGTTATAGGCTAGGGAGTAATTTCTAACTAATAATAACATTATCGAAAAAAATAAATAACGGTGTCCAAGATGCGGTTTGACCCCAAATCACTTGCTTAGAAAACACGGAACTTACCAACTGATCCATTGGCCAGTTCATGCTAGTGTTTACATTCGAAAAATGTTCAACGCAATCGGTTTTCAAGTTCCAAAATATAGCTGACTCATTATGGTAAGAATTCAACACGTGCCCTCTTGCAATGCTGGATGCAGTGAGCAAGTGACAAGCCAACCCAGCTAAGTTAGACACTTGTTGGATCCTTGTATAAATGTCATTTTGCAATTCTGAACCTATAAATACCATCCTAGCTTATTCTTTGTAAAATACAACACACAACTACACGAGAAGAAATTTATACAAGATTTATATCCATCCCTTCCTACTTCAGCTACATTTTATTGTTCCTGTTATTAGTAGCATTAGACCTACTATTATTATTATTATTATTATTATTATTATTATTATTATTATTCACAAACATGTTATCAGCATGAAGGCTCGAGTTCAACCATCACATAGGTAATCTTTCTTTATATATTTTATAATATTTTATTCAATATTACAAATATGACAAACTTAATTTACAAATTTTGAATTAGTGGGTGGGACTTGATATATATATTCGAGAAAAATTACCTGTCATCAAAGACGGAGCCAGAAATCTTCTTCAGTGGGGCGAAATAAAAATAAAGTGGATGGTACACTTAGTGATCGGGCCATAGTACGTATTGCTGACTAGGGATAAAGAAAAATAAAAAAATACATTAAAATCAAAATTATTCGAAATAAAAACATAGTTCAAATAGAAATTACAATATAAATCACGTACTAATCTCACTATTAATATTTAAAAGAAAATTCAATGTTACATATAAAGGATCCAATTAGAATTAGAATAATTTTTATTGTGTTTTAATGTATTTTTTTTTATTCCTACTCAACAATATTAATATTTAAAACAAAATCCCAATCTTACATATAAAATATGAGTCCAATTAGAATTAAAAATTAATCTCATAAATCACAATTATAATTTTTATTCTTTTTATCCTTAGTCAACAATATTAATATTTAAAAGAAAACCCCAATGTTACCTATAAAGAATCAAATTAGAATTATAAATTAATTTCTTAAATCACAATTATAATCTCACTATTAATAGGTTTCAAACCGATGACCATTCACACACTAACAAAGACCTAACCATTTAATATGTTTCAAACCGATGACCGTTCACACACTAACAAAGACCTAACCATCTAAACTAACTCATCCTTTAATTAAATTTTTGTACATTTAATATTTATACACATTCTCTGCATATAAAAGGTCTGGTCTATACATACAATATATATAAAGGGGATGGGGTGGAGAGAGGGGGTAGCTGCCCCCATTGTGCTTCCGTCCTTGCCTGTCATGGGTATTGGATGTTAAGATGTGTTAGTCGTGTAACTATATTATCATATATTATGGTGATGTCATCAAAAAAGTAATTAAATTGACAGGATGATAATAATAATATAAAAGCCAAATTGTTATATGTATCATTTTCAATTACACAATGTTAATGTATTTTTGTAATATAATCATACTATCTTAAAAGGTGTAAAAGTTACGATCACAATCAATACAAAAGAGTCAATAATCAAAATTCTCAATAGACTATGTCATAATTTACAAATTAACTATCAAAATTTTTTTGAGTACTATTGACAATTAACTATCAGTTTTATCAAATTAAGTTTCAACTATATAATTCTTACTCAATAAGTTCACCAACTATTCATCAATTCTTACACAATAAAGTAATTGTCAAACTTTATTAAATAAAAATGGGAAAATGACATCTTTAATCCCTGAGTTATAGGGGTAGTGTAGACTCAGTCCCTGAGTTATGACCGTATCCGAGTTTAGTCCCTCAGTTATTCGCGAAGTGGCGAGTTTAGTCCCTGGCCATTAAATTTGACGAAAAAATTAAAAAATATTCAAAATTTGAGGGGTAAAATAGGAAATTCACATTTTATTCTTCTTCTTATATCAAAATCACTTTTACAACATTATTTTTTATTTTTTAGCCTAATTATTTTCAAGATTTTTCAATTTTAAAAGCATTTCAATAACTTGCAAATGACTTTTTAGGAACCTGGCTCTCGTATAACACACTTAAGACTTAACACAAACTAAGAAACACATTATCATTGTATTTAGGTGTATGAAACACACTACACTAAGAAGTTTTTATTTTTTTTTTACTAAGCAACGAATGCATAAAAATTAAAACTTTTGAGATTTTTTTACAAATTATCCTATCTCAAAAGTTTAAAATTTAATACATTTGTTTCTTAGTAAAAAAATAAAAACTTGTTAAGAGAGTGTGTTTCATACACCTAAATACAATGATCATGCATTTCTTTATTTGTGCTAAGTCTTAAGTGTGTTATACGAGAGCCAGGTTCCTAACAAGTCATTTGAAAGTTACTAAAATGTTTTTAAAATTGAATAATATTGAAAATAATTAGGCTAAAAAGTGAAAAATAATATTGCAAAAGTGGTTTTGATATAAGAAGAAGAATAAAATGTGAATTTCCTATTTTACCCCTCAAATTTTGAATATTTTTTAATTTTTTCGTCAAATTTAATGGCCAGAGACTAAACTCGCCACTTCGCGAATAACTAAGGGACTAAACTCGGATACGGCCATAACTCAGGGACCGAGTCTACACTACCCCTATAACTCAGGGACTAAAGATGCTATTTTCACAATAAAAATTAAATAATTGAGACCTTAATTTGAGAAAAACTGATGATTGATAACTAATTTTTAAATTATGACATAATCAATAGACAATTTTAGTTATCATCTAGCCACTTTAGTGTATCTTTAGGAGTTGATAAAAAGGTGTACAAGTTTGACATAAAGTCCTAGCTAGTATCTTAATAAGAAGGAATTGATTTTAGAGTTAAGAGTTTGATTTTCTTAATTTCAAATATACACCGTGAACTCTTCAAAAAAAAAAAAAAATTATACACCGTGAATAAAGAAATATGTCAGTTTATCTAAAATATTATTTGAAAGTAGCTCAACTCCGAATTAATAATATACAAATGTAATTACATGCTACTATCATATTATGATTAGGTATAACCCTTGTCTATATCCAATTTTGTCCTAAAATTGAATAACGCTTAGGAGCAGACTAATTTCAAGTCAATAATTATTGAATTCCATTTTTTATGGTTGGGATTTGAAGTACAGAAAGTTACTGATTAATGCATGTTAATAATTAATATAGTAAATGATTGAAAAGAGTACTCACGGCGAACCTTTTCTTGCTTTTGGTTTTGTTGGTAGATTTATTTTTATTTTATTTATTTTTATTTTTTTATTTTAGATATACTACCTGAAACTTAAATAATATGTATGACTTTAGAATAGTTAAGTAATGTGCAGAATAGTTAATGATTTATTTACTTACCTCATAAACTTGTATTGTATGTTTATTTTAATATCAGACAAATTAAATCAAATGAAATTGTATGTATTGTATGTGTGCTAATATAATGCAGATCGAATTGTGGACATCCCCAAAATGGCTAAGCTGGTGGGTTCAAATGAAATTGAATCAATAAGAGTTGAGCTATCGGAGATTGGACCAAGCTTATTAACATCCTCATTTAGACATCATCATCATCATAATTTGAGTTTGAGAAGTAACAACTCGGTTTTGAGTTCCACTACAAATGAAGATGTTTTTGATGAGGATTACTTGTTGCAATGGGCAGCAATTGAGAGATTGCCTACCTTTGACAGATTGAGATCAGCTGTTTTTGATGAAGAAAACAAGCAGGGAAAACGAGTGGTTGATGTGGCTCGGCTTGGAGGTGCGGAAAGACATATGTTCATTGAGAAGCTCATTGAACACGTTGAGCATGACAACCTCCGCTTGTTGAAGAAAATCAGAAAAAGAATTGATATGTAAGTATGTAGGGTGCCTAGCTAGGTGCATTCTTTATTATCACAAAAAAGAATGGATTAAACACCATAGTTTGTGTTAAGAAACAATCCCATCTCAGCACTTGCCAATCTTAACTATTTCTTTGCTCTACTCGTGACCTACTCTAATTCCACTAATGATCAAACGTTTACAACTAGGCCAAAAGCTATAACTTATAGCGAAGACGCAACTTTATTTCCTTATAGAGTGCCATATATATATATAGGCCCTATTTGGTAAATGGCTGTTAGATGTTTGGGTTAGCTGATTGGGTTAGAAGGTATGATTAGTTGATAACATTAGCTGATTGTAAAAAGTTACGTTGTTTGGTAAATTAGCTGTTGTCTGATAGCTGTTTAGTATAATTTCTTTTCTCAAAAAGCTAATTGAAAAGGCTACTTTGAGTAGCCTTTTGAATTTTAGTATTTTGGAGTTACAAAAAGCTTATTAACCAAACAACTAATAGTGGTCAAATAAGCCAAAATTGGCTGATAGGCTGATTATTTACCAAACATGACCATAATATTTTTGACAGATAGAGTGTTTGATTTGGCCTTTCACGCCTCCGCCTAATAATCCTCTAGCGACTAATTAATGGACTTGACCCTTTACCGGTCTTCGCCCAACAGTTTGTATAGACAGATTTAGTTGTGGATTAAGTACTGAGTTGATTGTTACGTTGTAGAGCGGGTGTAAAGTTACCCTCTGTGGAAGTGAGATATGCTAATGTACATGTGGAAGCAGAGTGTGAGGTTGTTCATGGAAAACCCCTCCCAACTCTTTGGAATTCTTTCAAGAGTTTGATGATGGTAAGTATATCTATCTATATGTGTCCTCTTTGAGAAACAAAGTGGCTCAAGCGTTAGTTTCAATCTATCGTATAATGGTATTATACATAACAATAGTTTTCTACAATAATCTCTAGATTAGAGGTATGTTTTAAATTAAGAACAGTGATGTATTTTGTTTAAATTGGCAGGTGTTTGCAAGGCAGATTCCATGTTTGGAATCTGAAGTTGCAAAGATAAAGATTGTTAATGATGTAAGCGGTGTGATTAAACCTGGAAGGTATGTAATTGTAATTGGACAAAATGACAAAATTTGGACCATTCTACTCTTTGTAGTTATAAAACTAATTCATGTCAAATGTGAAGAAATTGTTGAATTATGGTCATTTCACATTCACAATGCAAATTAAAGGCAAATTATACCACGGACCAAGTTCTACCTTGCATCGTAAACCTTGGTCCAAAAATAACTCTCAAATTTTGTATTTGTAGTTGACACATTTTGTATTCGTAGTTGACAGTTTCTGTACTCGTAGTTATTATATTATGTGTCAACAATTGTCAACTTATTTGTTTACATGTACAAAAATTGTTAATTATAAGTACAACAAAATGTGTTAATTGAAGGTACAAAATTTGCATATCAAAGTTTACAATGTAATATGGACCCTGGTCATATATGCTATAACAATTGCAAATTACTCAACTAGGACGTTTAATTGGTTGGGTTGTATGTTATCACAGAATGACACTGCTACTTGGTCCTCCAGGATGTGGGAAGACATCATTATTGAAAGCACTCTCAGGAAACCTGGACAATTCTCTCAAGGTCTCTCTCTTTATTTTATGTTTTTTTTTTTAAAAAAATTCATCTAGCATATCGTTCGTTAATACATAGTAAGTAAATTGCTCTAACAACATTACATACATAGCCCACCGATAGTAAGGTGGACGGCAAATTTTTATGTGAAACATGGTTCAATTCTCAGAGTGCTATGTGAATCATAAAAAAAGTACATTTTTAATATATTAAAAGTACATAATTTATGTACTAAATGTACATTATGCAAAATAATATACTTTCAGTACTCAGATAATGTATTTTTCCTGAATACAATATACATTTTAATACATTAAAAGTATATTATTTGTGTACTGAATGTACATTATTTGATAATATACAAAAATGTACTTTATGTGTGTGTATATATATAAACATAATAAGTTTCAATCAAAGTTATATCCCTAATTTATGTATATGTTTTTAGTGCTAACCATTTTGTACATTGTGCTTTTAGAGTTGACATAATTTTTTGGATAAAATACCCTTACGGTTATAACTTCTGTTATATTTTCCATTAACTTTACCATACACATGCATCTACCATATCTTTTCTTATATTCCTTAATGATAATAATATTTGTAAACATTATATATTGGATTAATATAATAAATAATTTTTTTATTTGGATTTTAATTAGTAAGAATTTGTTAGTTATTTTTTAAAATATAAATATTGGACATATATTTTTGCGCATCATGCATAAAAAAGACTAGTATATATATAAATGCTAAAGAGAAGTTAGAGAGTAAAAATTCTAAATTAAAAGTCTCATGAAAATAAATGTCAATCCTCCTTTTATAGTTGATGGAATCACGCTTTTTCATAAAGTACAAGGCTCGATCACGATCAACATTACATCGTGACGCTAGTAGTGATAGTTATACTTTGCGCAATAATTTTTATTTCTAAGATATTTCTCACCACATTTGAATTAGACTCTGTGATCTTCATCAAAGGTGTAACTCTTTAAATTATCTTTTAAATGCTATTGGAATCATTTGATTTGGATCTTCCTACATTGAGATATGATCAAAATATCTAGACGTCATGTGGCAAAGTGAGTCATGCTTGTGGCTGTCAGTCTGTCACCATGATATGCTTGGTCCTCCTTACTCCAAGTAGTACTTTTCTCCATTTTCTTAACTCCTTTGGATAAGAGTCATGCATAGTACTTTTAACTTACTCTTTTTTCACTCCTAACTTCTCACAACTTTAGGAACACACCTATAGTCCCATTCCTCCCTTCATTTTGCCCTCAGCCAATGGACTCTTCTGTTCGGCAATAGGTAAGGTTGGACTCCATATTGCCTCTAGAGAGTTAGTCATTTTGGCCTAGGCTTTGACCTCGGCCAAATGACTCTTCCGTTCAACGATATGCGAAGTCGAACCTTGTATTACCCCTAAAGAGTTAGTTATATTGGCCAAGGTTTTGACATTGGTCAAGGGACGATAGGCGAGGTCGGACATCGTAGCGCCCCACCCTTAGGGAGTTGCCATTTTGGCTAAGGTTTCGAGACCAACCAAAGGACTCTTTCGTTTAGCAATAGGCGAGGTCATAGTCATACATCGTATCACCCTAGGGAGTTAATCGTTTTGGACAAGATTTTAACCTTGGCCAAAGAACTCTTCTGTTCGGCAATAGACGAGATCAAACACCATATCACCTGTAGGAAGTTAGTTGTGACAAGATTTTGATCTCGACCATATGACTTTTTTGTTTACCTATATGCAATGTTGGACTCGTATTGCCCCTAGGAAGAGCTCCGACCCAATCCTATGACCAATCTAAGATGGTCAATATAACTATCAAAGTGTAATTAGGGTACCTAATTGGAAACCACCCGAGGGAGTGGGGGGAGATTCTTCCATGGGTTTGAATACTACTACAAAGCTGCCTCTCATAGTCCTATTCCTCCCTTCATTCCAACCTGCTTCAATCCTTCAGGATGCCCGCCATCATCCTCAGCTGGTGCATTCCAAGATGGAGCAGACTCATAAGAGGGTTTATCGGGATGTGGGTTTTGGATAAAATTGGGCGTTGGCTCAATTTGAGTTGCGGCGATGTGACATATACTATGGAAGGACGTAGTTAAATGGTTAAGTTAAATGATTAATGTTCACTTATCACCTTCTAAGATATGACAACTAGATAATAGAATTTCGTGGTTTGCTTGACTAAGATGTTTCAATTTGGTTTCGACAACCTCATGTTTTTCATGTGTCACTGCAAAGGCAGTGCAAACTCAATTGAGGTACTAAAGAGATTTTGGTCCAATGTAATGAGCTACTCAAGGAGTTGGATGCATCTTGGAAGGTGTTATATGACTTCCTCATATGTTTTACTAATGATCTATTCCATGACTTCCTCATATGTTTTACTAATGATCTATCTATTTTCACGTAGTTAACATAATAGCATTTTCCTTTTTGATGTTGTAGTTCTAGACTAACTTGACAGTCTCTGATTACAACAAAGTAGCTTTGTACTAAGAGTTGTGTAAATTTATGTAACATCTTTCATCATCATTCTAAGGAATTCATTCTTAATTGATGGATGCCTTATTTTATCTATCTGATTGCTTTTAATTGATTCAATCAGGTTAGGGGAGATATTTCTTACAATGGGTACAAATTACAAGAATTTGTCCCCCAGAAAACTTCTGCATACATTAGTCAATACGACTTACATATCTCTGAAATGACTGTCAGAGAAACCCTTGATTTCTCATCTCGTTGCCAGGGTGTTGGTAGCAGAGCCGGTATGTCTTTCCACTCATGACAAATAGTGAACTAAGTCATACAGTTATTTCAACAGTCATGGGAATAAATATAATGCTTTATCCCTGTGCAGATATTTTGGTTGAGCTAATCAAGATGGAGAAGGAATTAGGAATTGTTCCTGATCAGGACATAGATATTTACATGAAGGTAACTTATATTCTCTATCATTTTTTCCTTAGTGACGTTGATATTGTTTGAATTGATAATATGTTTGGTATTATGACAATTATCCTCTTAGGATCATTAGTGCTTTTGCATAGAGAGAGTTTCTCGATTTTGCGAAAATCTTGTTTTAAGCACCTCATTTTATAGTTTATTTCTATGGATTAACATGGCTATACTTCGTTGCTTGGATGTATGCAAAAGCAACGATTTATTTTCTCTGATGTTTTCTTCATTGTTATTGCTAATGACATCCATTTCTGGTAAATAAAAGCATACATGTTCACCACTCGTATCTCTTTTTGGATAGAAATTTCAAACTACGTGACATACTTTAATATATCTCTTACTAAAATTAGTTCCAGTGGCATTCATCATCTTTCCAGATTTAGTTATTGCATTATTTGAAGGTATTTATCGACCAAATAAGTATGTTTTTCAAAAAGTGCACTTGTAACAAAGCATTTTCTTGATGGTTAAGGTCTTATATGTATCAAATTCCAAATTCTTAAGTTTTTGTTTAATCTCTAACTAACTTTACTATATGATATTGAAGGACTAAAAATGATTTTTTTTCTTAAAGCATGTTCTATTATATTTCCAAGTATTCTTTTAGTAAATAATTGGCCTGAATTGAAAGACACTTTTGGTGTTCCAGCCACTGTTGAAGATATATATAGACATATAGTTCTTATCTTTTAACCAATTTCTTTAATTATACAGGCAATTTCTATAGAAGGACAAAAGACAAACCTTCAGACAGATTACATCCTTAAGGTATGTACGGTAATACTTTTTTGAACAATTAGAAATTTAGCTTCTTTCTAAAACAAAAAAACATATAGTTGAAAATGGAATATATGTTAAGAAGCTAAGCTGATCTTTGTTCCAATTCAACTAATTTCAGATTCTTGGACTTGATGTTTGTGCTGACACGATAGTAGGTAATGCTATGAGAAGAGGTATCTCGGGCGGCCAAAAGAAAAGACTAACAACAGGTACTGAAAATCTGTTGCCTCAATTTAGCCTTACACAATGTAATAGGACAATAGAAAATTTTCGTATTATCAGCAAATTAAATGTTTGTTTGGAAATTCAAAGTGTTTTTTTTTTATGTATTGAGTAGCATATCAATATTAATGCCTGTAGGGGAAATGATTGTTGGCCCAACAAAAGCATTGTTTATGGATGAAATATCAAACGGCTTAGATAGTTCGACCACATATCAGATTGTTGCTTGCCTTCAACAGTTGGCACACATCACAGATGCTACGATACTAATGTCTCTTCTTCAACCAGCACCAGAAGTATTTGACCTCTTCGATGATATAATCTTGATGGCTGAGGGAAAAGTCATTTTCCATGGCCCTAGAAGCAACATATTAGAATTTTTTGAAAATTGTGGGCTCAAATGTCCTGAAAGGAAAGGGGTAGCTGACTTTCTCCAGGAGGCAAGTTCCTCACGCATGCTACTTTTCTATAGTCTGTTAAATAAAATATCTTTTAAGTTTTAACATTGCCTCTTGCATATGCTATAGGTCATCTCAAGGAAAGATCAAGCACAATATTGGAACAATCAAACTCAACAGGCATATAGCTATGTTTCTGTTGATAGAATATCAACAAAATTTAAGGAATCTCCTTATGGAAATAATCTCTTCAAGGAGCTTTTTGTGCCATATGATAAGTCCAAGAGCCATAAAAATGCTATAAATTCTAGTGTGTATTCACTTCCTAAATGGACGCTCTTCCGAGCTTGCATCTCGAGAGAATTTCTTCTCATGAAAAGAAATTCTTTTATTTATATATTCAAATCTGTTCAGGTCTGCTATGCAACTTTTAGTTCCTAACTTTTTGTGCTATCGATCAACTACCTGCAGGAAGGATATGACTTTTTATATTCCTTTAATGCAGCTTATCGCAAGTGCATTTTTAACAATAACTGTGTTTTGGAGAACTCAGACGGATGTGGATCTTCTACATGCAAATTTTTATTTGGGAGCTCTATTCTATACTCTATATCTTCAAGTTGTTGATGGGTTACCCGAGATGTCCATGACCATTACAAGGCTAGAAGTTTTCTTCAAGCAGAGAGAATTGTGTTTCTACCCAGCTTGGGCATATGCAATCCCATCTACCATTCTCAAATTTCCTCTTTCTTTGTTGCAATCTGTTCTTTGGACATCTATTA
>CM008336.1:21012431-21025048 GCA_002525835.2 Ipomoea batatas | reverse complement strand
TTGAACATAAAAACATATTTTATTAGTTGCACCAAGATTTATCTGATTATTTAGATACAACTATTTATACCCTCAATCCCCTTGGTAATTTGTAATTTTCATTCCCCTTGTGTCTGCAGTATATCCTCAAGACTGGAGAAGGGGTTGCTACTATTTGCGTGAGTGGATTTCTTGCTATGGATGTGCCAGCACCTCGTGGTCCTCTTTGGTAAGTTATACTGACTCTTACCATCAGAAATAATTGTGAGATGAAGTAGGAAGAAACCACATTTACACACAACCAACTACACATTCTGTGCTGTCAGTTTACAAGTAGTTTATGATGATACAAAAAATTTTGTATATGATTGCAGGATTCTTGGTGATGTATTCATGGGGGTGTATCACACCGTGTTCGACTATGGCAATCTCCAGATAGGTTTTGCTGAAGCTGCATGATGACCTTCTCTGTAATTACAAACAGTAGCAGTTATCTGTTAATAATCCGGAAGTGGTGGTTTTATTACACTTTAAACTAGGTATCACTGAAAAGTGAAGACTTGATGAAGCATTGTATTTGAAATATGGTGAACCTGAAAACTTTTATGTAGTTATGTGTACTAACTACTTTAAGGTAATTGCAAAAGTATTGTATTGTGAATATGCTTTCTTCAAACATGTGACTAAAAGATGCTTCCTATCCATAGTTTCACTAGACAGTATATTATTTTGCTCTAAAATCAGTTTATAGTTAAATTAAGTTATAGATTTTTTTCATACATAAGAGGTGCTGTAGTATTCATAGTTTTTGTCAAATATATAGGCAAAGTGCTGGTTTTTAAAAGAAAATAGTATGTAAAGTAAGGCTGAAATTGCTGTAAAGGCCCAACAGAATAAGCTCTCTTATTTTCAGAAATGTTACGTAGTATTTCATTTTAGACCTATTTTGTGAATTTTCATGAGTCGTGATAGGAAAGATGGGAGGATAAGAATGGAATCACTATTTATGGTGTATATGATATAACAAGGTGATTGGTTGGAAGGAAAGAATTTCTTGAAGGAAGGAATTAGGGGGAATGAATGATAATTAGTAGAAAAAGAATAATGTGAGAATAAAGTATAATTCAAATTATGTTGTTTGGTAAGAAAAATAAAATTATTGGGATTTAGTGGAAATAGTGATATAAAGACTAAAATATCTTTGTGTAATAATAATAATAATAATAATAATAATAATAATAAAAGTTTAGTAGTGTCAATTTTTTTTTCCACAACCATTGAATTGCAAAAATCTTTCCAACCAAACATTATAATTGGGACCAAACAAAACAAAACAAAACAGCCCATAAACGGCGAAAACAAACACAAAGCAGTGGCTCAACCACCTCAAACTACGTAAGATGCAAACCAACAGACACCGTACCTGCAAAAGGAGTTGGCCTATTTATTGCCAATCTCCAAAGCGATAGCTCAACCATTTTTATTTGGATTTAGAGAAATGAAACAGAGTATATCAATCAGTATCTTTCAACTTTAAGAAAAATTACATGCAGGCAGGAAAGGGCTTATGCCATCTTATAAGTTATTGTATAACCTTCCTCCAAGCTAATCACTAATAGGATTGCCAACAATTGATGGATGATCTTGCTAAACGTTTCAATGAGTTACCATGCTATAATCATTATACAAAATTTAGGTATCTATCACTACTTCTAAATTTTCTCTGGTTTTCCTCTTTATCAAAATTCAAAAATTTATACCGTTGACGGCGTTGAGGTAAATACCCATGGACCATCAAAACCCGATTAGCTAAAAGGCCCAAATAAGTTTACTAACCATGAAACTTGAACCAAGATAGTGGACTCCATTTACACAGTTAATTAATTTCATTTAAAGTCCATGCTTATAGAAGGAGAGAAGACAAATCTAGTGTTTGGTAAATAGGTGTTACTTGATTGATTGAGTTAGTGGGTTTGATTAGTTGATATCATTAGTTAATTGTAGAAAGATATTTGGTAAATTAGTTGTTAACATAGCTGATTCAGCTTTTTTGAATTTTAGCGTTTTAGAACAATAAGCTATTACAAAAAGCTAATTAATCAAACACACATATTTGCTGTTTAATCAAGTTAAACAGCTAATAGGGGTTAAATAAAACCAAAATTAACCGATAAACTAACTGTTTTACCAAACAGGGCCAAAAGACCATAGAGTGAAAATCTCTACTACTCTTCCCTCCATTTTGTGTGTTTAACTTGTATTTCTTTAATTTTGAATTATGTGTCTACAATAACTTTATTTGAAAAAATTATTCATTATCAAAAAATTAAATTAAATAAGAAAAATAATGTCATTAGTTATATTGTCTTTATTTTCTCTCATGCAAATATTCTTTACATTCAAATTTATCAATTGATATTCATTACATTGTCCATTATCTTATTTTTACAATATCTTGTAATTAAATATCAAAATTATAGTACAAAATAATGTTATATATTTAGTTACCAAGTATTTTATTAAAACTGTGGAAAAAAATTTAAAATAATTTGAAACTAATTATATTAACTACTTGGGGATTAGTTGACAAAGAGAGTACTCAAATAATAACCTGACAAATTGAAGCGGAATCACTCTATTTTACTCTTATTGAATTAAATAAATTAGTAGTTACACCAAAAATGATACATATGTATTTCTTTAATACCATGAAAAAAATAAAAAAGAATAGATTGAAACCAATCATATTAACTACTTGGGGGATTTGTTGACAATGAAAGTACTCAAATACTCCGTAATACTCAGCAAATTGAAGCGAGAAACTACCTTTTAATATCTTTGGAATACATAATATTTTAAATTTTTATTAATTTATTTAATCTTTTTTCTTAAACTAGGGATTTCTTTATCCACAATAACTCATTCAACAATAATGATTGAACAAAATAAACCCCAAGCAGAACAAAGGAAAGTCCATAGCTCCTATATCATAATTTCATTGCATGACGTTATCATCTATGCTACCAACAATATCCAAATTGCAAATAACACACTACCAACAAAAAGGAAGAGAACAAATAGTAAAGATGAAGACAATGACAATGTTACTCAAAGGAGAATTAAGAACCACTTAGAATAATTCAAATTAAAAGTAGTATTTATTTATACTATCATTTTTAGACCAAATATTTAGACTATCGATTTCACAAGGTTGCAAACATTTATTTTAGTAATAATTATAATGAATTTTCTATATTATCTTGGATTCATATACTTTGAGTTAGATATTTAAATAAAAAAAATTCGACATTCAATTACCCATGTATAAACTTCTCCTATATAATCTTGCATTGATATACTTTCAAATATTTATTGAAATATAAACATTGGACATTAACTCATTCGCGCAATGCGCGTATAAAACTAGTATATAAGATAAGCAACAAAAAAGATAGATGGATGCCAAGCACCTTGTGCTCAAGTGGCATGTAGTGGCCATCCTCAGATGGGAGGTCATGAGTTCGAGTCTCAGTGGAGGAGATCTCGAGATTGACTCTATGTGCTTCAACAGGTTGAGAAAAGTATAGATGAACAGATACTACAATGTAATAGGGTCAGTTGTATTAAAAAAAAAAAAAAAAAAGATAGATGGATAAGTGTACTACGCAACAAGCCACTACACTTTAAAAATGCCACACTCACTCTAGCTACAATTTATAGCACCCCTCCCTCTCATTCTCCTTTTACAAATTAAGAACCTCAATTAAGACAAAAACTTGTCAGATCGTCTCACAAATATATGTCTGTAAGACGGGTCGGGTCAAGATGAAAATTTAATACTTATATTAAAAAATGTACTACTTATACAAGAAAATGTAATACTAATCAAGAATAAAGTGTATGTAACTTATAAGGAAAAGTGTTATACTTTTGAAGAAAAATATAATACTTTTAAATTTTGATTTAAAAATATTACATTTTTCCTCAAAAACTATTATACTTTCCCTTATAAGCAACAAACACTTTATTATTGATTAGTATTATATTTTTCTGTATAAGTACTACATTTATATTAATCCGATCGGTCTCACGTATAAGGATTAGTTAGATGGTCTCACAAGGAGTAACTCCTCGTTAAGGACTTCCAAGAAATGTACATGTATACAACGTAATATATAGTGAAATCCTTTGAGCTTTGCTTAGCACGCAAATAAAAGTTAGAAATTGTTCAATTCTTTTGTATTTCTACATAAAAAAAAATGTCATATTTTATGTAAAGTATATCTTTTATTATCTAACAAAGCATAATTTTCTACCACTTTAGGTATAAAAGTTTTAGAATCAAACGTTTATCATTACATCAAAAATTATAACTAGTAGCACATGCATAACTTTATTTTTTATACTTACGTAACAGTTAGTATCATCACGTTATAATGATAAAATATTAGACATGCCTTTTAAGATGGGCACAATAGAAACCCAGCATATAGTTTATATGTGGAAAATGATCAAAACTAAAAAACAGTGTTAATGCAATAATATATATTGTTAAATGAACCTGAATTGTAATTAAAGGATACTTCAGCGTTACTATATATAATGAAACTAGTGTGTGTGAAAAATGAAACTATAAAACAAAAACTCATACAATAATGTAGTACATTGTCAAATGAAATTGAAATGTAATTAATATAATACGACATCATTTTACTTCATAGTCCAGGCTGTTACATGAACCAGGGTCGGTCTATGTTTCAAACATAATAACCCAAAAGTCTTGGAACAACCTCAGCACGAGAACGTGCGTACTCTATCCTCTTTTCTCTTTTCTCTTTTCTCTTTCACGAAGCTAGCTAGGGAGAAAACACGTAGGTACATGAGGGAGGGCGTTTTGGAAAACCACTTCGCACCCTAAATTACCTACCAACCATATGGTACAATCAAGCAAGGCACAATAAAAAGTGAGAAATTCATGAAATTACTGTATTACCCCAACACATATATTTTATGTTATGTTGTTGATTAACCTAACTATCACGTGATTCAGTATTTCCAGATAAAATAAAATTATAAAAAAAAATGCATTTTATTATTGCTCCAAGGCATATCTGCAGGCCACCGTGATTGCATTTACATATATTTTATTGTGAATGTGATTACAACTAATTGTATTATTTAATTTAAAAATATGGATATCCAACCAAATAAATTCATATATAGAAGAGAATCAAATAAAGTTTGGCATCAACTAATTTTTATTAGACCTACAAATCAAAGTGAAGTTGGTTAGATGCCAACTAGTAGAGTCTCAAAAGTGTACGTCAAAATCTTCATACTTTATTGGTGCACATTAATTTAATAAAGTACTAATGTTTTTATCAAGTGTTGGTATCTATTTGACTGCACTCTTTTGAAAATATGTCGGCTCATGTGTAATAATAATCTTATAAATACATATATACAATAGTAAATGTAGGGCGTGCGATCTAATTAACAGTTTAAATTTCCAATCCACTATTGACTATTCCACTTAATTGGAACACATATACGTTAATATATATGGTGCAACAACTCTTTACTTTGAATACATATACTGCTTCGTCATTAAAATATATAGTTTTGTGTTCTGTTGAGCATATATAATATATATAAACATAAATGTACAATACAATTATCAATTTAAGCTTTTATTGAGATAGAGTTCATGCTTCAATTTGGTATCAGAACCAACTCTATGCCAAAGGTCATGGGCTCAAATCTTTGGGTCATCCGATGATTGTTGCTTGGAGCCCTCGCACGTGAGGGGGCGTGTTGTGCAATCCAACTAAAAAATTATAGCTAGTAATGAAAGTGTAAAACCCAACTAGCGCAACGTAAAAAATTATAGCTAGTAATAATGAAAGTGTAAATTTAACGTGCGTTCAGTGCGGCCACACCACTATGTATACAAATATACACCACTCAATGTTAGAAAATGCATCACATAAATATGCACCATTAGGTACGCATCACCAAAACACACCACTAGGTATGCAAATACACACCACACAGTGTTAGGAAATGCACCATTAGAGGTAGGGGAGTTATGGTGCATTATTTTGAGTGTGTGGCGTGTTTTTTTGGTGTTTTTGTGTATTTTAATTGTGTTGCATTTTCTAACATTGAGTGATGTATATTTGTATACATAGTGGTGTGAACCGCACCGACCGCGCGGAAAGGCGCGGCCACATTTGAACAGAATTATATATATATATATATTATATATTATTTTTTATGACACAACTTGATTTGATGTCAATTGTCATATTAAATGCTTACGTCAAAACATATACCAGTAGCAAAGACGAACATTTTAATAGAAAGATTAGGGTTTAGCCATTCAAACCTTTGCCCAACAAAATCATTTATAATTTTTAATCTATAGACGCTAAAATAACTAGTGATTTTTATTTTTTTCCTAATGATAAACTAACATTGAATTCAAAAGTGATAAAGAACCTAACATCCAGTTTAACAGCGATAGATGATGAATTAATTTGAACTAAATCGCGATTAATATCAATTCACAGGTGACCTAACTAGATGAGATGAGAGAATAAAAAGTAAAAATATAATTGTTTATTTTTAGCAATTAAAGCATGGGTGGATTGAAATAGGGGAGATTTATAGGGAGCACATTACCTTACCTTACCTTTGTGGCAGTGGTTAGGGTTTGAGGAGAATAATCCTTAAAGCTATACAGCTTGCAAGCAATTCATGTTTGTAGGGTTATAAGACATCTATCTAAGCCTTTAATCTACCTTTCAGCTGTCCTTTGATTTGATCAAAGTTTCCTAAGGGCCAATACAATGCATGCTTTGCATTCAAATATTCCAAAAGCCCCTAAAGCTTTCTTTTTATAATTATATTTTTTGTATTCACCTCTCATATATCTTGATATGATCTCTCTACTTCAATTGTAATATCCTCATCAATCATTACTTTAAATTTAAACTCCCATAGAATGTTAACTTTTAATTATTCTTCCATTGGTGGATTACTTTTTTAATTATTTTCTTCAATTATTAAACCTGACCGCTATGGTGTAATAATCCGCAAACCATACAAGAGAAATAAATCACATTAAGAAGACATGTGCAACGGGTTCGATTCATATTCATAACTTTTAGGTATGAGAATCATACTCCATTCACTTAGTCATCCCTTTCGGGGTGTGATATACGTATTTGCTAATATGTTGATTGGTCACTGATTTTAAGAGATGATTTGTATTTTTGCTCTCTTTTTGTTGGTATTTATTTTCCTTCAACTTGTTAGTATTAATTAATAAATGGAATAAGTCTTAAATATGTCACTGAACTTATTGTTTTTGTACAATTAGGTTGTTAAACTTTAAAAGTGTGAAATCGAACCATTAAACAAGCAAAATATGTGCAATTGAGTCATTTTTATGATTTCTTTTAATTGCAATTTAAGTTGAAAACATTTCAATCACTCATCACAATTTGTATGACAAAGGAAATTGTGATTCTTAAATCTTAATACATACGATATAATTAATATGATCGGATTCTACCAAGAAAAAATAGAAAAATGTCCAAATTAAATTGCACATATGTTACTTATTAAGTGGTTTAATTGGAAACATTTTAAATTTAGTAACCTAATAATTGTACAAACACAATCTTCAAAAAAAAAAAAAAAAATTGTACAAAAACAATAAGTTTATTGACCTATTTAACACTTTTTTCATCATGAATTTTAGAGTTTATCAATAAATTGTCAAAATTCATTAAAGAAAAGTTGAATAATGTTTGTTGCTAAAATGTTGCTTTCTTTAATATTAATTATTACTTTAGTTAAAACAGTTCATTTTACTAGTTATATTTGATAAATTCCTTTCCCTGCCAGCTAGACTACTGAAAAATTAAATAATTAGCTAACCAATTAAATATTGTAAATTTAAGAAAGATAAACACTGTAAAACGTCAAAAATTGTATACAAGAATATGCCAAGTTAGGTAGACTAGGGAAAAACAATTTAATTAGTAAATATATCTTAATTTTGCGGCGATTTAATATATGTAGCATCAGATTATCAGATAATTATTACAATTAGTTACTACGTGCCTACCAACCTATTAAAACAGGAATAATATTTAACAAATTTAGGTAGCAACTTTAGCATAGTATTAATTCTATCAGCTATAAATACAAGAAAAGACAATAATATAATATAAAGTGTGTTGTTCACACTTAATTGACAATAATGATTTATATTGCTTCATAAATTTGGTTAAAGAACTTCAGTAATTCATATAGTAATGTAAAATGTTTTAATTTATTTTTAATTATTAAATTCTATTTTTTAACATTATCGATAAATACAGTTAAGTCTACTTACATGGCTAAGACTTGGTAATAAATTTTAATGATGTGTAAAGATTGTTAGTAACTTGGGTCTCATATAAGAAACACGAGACTCAAAAATGTTATAAATTAATATCTAAAATAAAAAATGAAAAAGGGGGTGGGATGGTTGTTGGTTCATTGCCCCTTCGCGGGGACATATTAAATTAAAGATGAAATTTTTGATAGATTAAACATGTGTACGGACATAATTATTCGTGACAGAAATTCCTAAGTTTCTCTAAACATTTTCCCAATAATGTAATGTAATACAACTCGATTAGAATAATCATTACTTTCTAACAAACATTCGAAAATAGGGGTTCTCAACCATTTCCTCCTTTCAAATTAAAGTCTAATCTTTTCTTCTTTTTAAATGACCATATATGATGGGTGTACCAGGTTAACATGATGTGTTTTCTGTTTGGTACAACGTTTTTTATTTGGTGTAAAGCATAATAAAACGACAAAAAGAATTTAAAATTGACTTGATTTAGAAATATATACGACATATTACATTCATTTATACTATACCAATTATTGGTACCGTAAAATATACTAATTAATTGTGAGTAACTTCAAGATTAAACTCTTACCACTAAGTCAAAAGTTGTAACTTGTAACAAATACGCAAATTTATTTCCTTGTACTTATATAGTAGTAATGTTATGTTTTAATATCAAGATGCATGGTGAACTTGGTCTTCCAAGCCTCCACTTAACAGGTAATAATATGTATTCTTTTTGCTCTACCAAGAAAAGAACAGTTCTGATTTATTTTTCGTTGTTAAGAGTTCTATTGTCAGGACCGATTGGTCATTACTAAGTCAAAAGTTATAATTATTAGTGGAAGAGTAACTTTATTTCTTTATATTTGCGTAACAGTCAGAGACTCAAAGCCACATTTTGATGTCAAGATACTGGGCTCGGCTCCCCGAGCTGCTGCCTCCCTCCCAGCAGGCCATCACTCAACAATCTCCTCCTAACACCTACCAGTCTCAAATGCATAACATGTTTTCAATGAGACATATTTGGATACCAACTGTCATATCAAACACTTATCACTATGCCAAAAGTTATAATTAGTAACAAAGACAACTTTATTTCTTATACTTATATAACAATTAGCGCTACATTTCGGTAGCAGAATACTGGACTTGACTTTTTCAAATAGCTGTTCAATAACTATACCTTTTGGTATAGTGTTAAGAGATTGGAAGCACATAAGTGTAAGGAAATGCAAAAATAGAAGAAAAGTAAAAAGAGGGAAACAACCCATTAAGGATGTTTTGGTCAACTTTTGGAAGCAGCGGTGCACATTACATATTCCCTCGGCTTTGCCTAAAATTTTCACAGCATTCTCCGGATCGTTAAATCAAGCCCGTCAATCAAAATCAACGGTCTTCATCCCCAGAGATTCTCCACCCTCGGATCAACCCTCCACCCATTATAAATATCCCCCCTCCCCATCACCCCCTCCCAGACCAACAACACACAAAACAAAAACACTAACCCCCTAAGCTAGCTTCTCCTCACCTACAACTCAAAAAAAACAACATAAAATTGAAAGATGGCCGGCAAGAAATCCTCGTTTTCGATCATGGGAATGTTCAAAAGCAAGCCGAAAGCGAACCTGAGGAGCCGGAAGGGAGACGATTACTACAGAGACGATTTCGCCGTGAAGGCGTACAAAGTTTTTCCGAGCGACGAAGACCGGCGAAACTGGGTGGCCGAGCCTGGGATCGACAGCAAAGCTACGGCTTTCATCAATGGCAGGACGGCCTTGTGGAGCAACTACGACGTCACCAACTAACTACCTACTTTACTACCATTATTCGTTAATGTGTTACAAAAAATAATAATGTCACATTTGTTCAATTAGATAGAAAGCTTCAGTAGTTAGGTTGTGTATGGGAGAGAAAAATAACCGAAATTACATCAATAATAATGTGAAGATTTGTTTGTTTTGTTCAAAATTATAAATTACTTCATCATTTATTCATCTTCTTTTGCATTTCTTCTACTTCTCCTAAATTTTAGTTGAATTTCCAACCCTAAAGGCTCCTACTCTCTGATCTGACACAACATATGTTGGCAACAGCCAACAGGTAAATAAGGTATATTAAATTATAGTAACTCAGTAGCTCAGCAAGAAATCTGCCCACTTTAATTTAGGCATTACTTTACACTGCTGTTGCAAAATTTCAATTCAAATATTGCTCTCTTCTCTCAACTACTGTTTACTAAACCACTGAGCTAAACTTTAATTTCTTTTGAATTTCTAAATTTATATGCGACATAAACACTAAAACTAAATATATCAATAGACTAGTTATTTATTTGCAATAATACTAGTTTAATGAGTAGAATTCATAAGAAGTTATTTTTAATTTTTTTTTCTTGTTTTTTTTTTTTTTATTTTAAATTGGGGTACATGTATAGGATATTTTTGTATTTGTTCTTGTTCTTAGTACAGTAACAAGGTACTATATAGTGGATGTTATTTCCTTAAAAAGACCAAAGGAGAATTAAAGTTGAGAAAAATGTGTACTGGAGGAATAATGTCAAGGAATTCTTTGAATGTGCATCTTACAAAGAAAAAGAGAAAAAAAAAAAAAAGTTCACCTAACTCACTATTAACCATAGACCCTGAGTTGATGCCATTCTCGGAACTTAGAAGGTATATTTATAGAGTGAAATACTAATAGTTTTGTGATAATTAAAATTAAATATTTCAAATTAGACAAATTTTAATTCTTCTAAAATAAATTTCAAGAAATTAACGTACATATTGATTTGAACTCAAGACATTTTGTCTGGTCTGATATTAAATTGAATAAGACATTTTATAATAACTAAAAGATTAAATTAATAATAAAATTAATATATTATATATTATAAATTGGGGATAATCCACCATCATATCAAGTACCAATTTTCTTATCCTCAAAGAGATGCGTGATGTTGATGTGTCTAAGACTCTCGAGTGGGAAGCCCTGCTTCCAGCTGGAATTCTCATTTGTAAAGAGATGATATGATGCTGCTAGAATTAGAATGAGGAAGAGCTTATTTTTAGTTTTTAAGTGCACAAAACTCTTAACAAATATCATCCATAATATATAAAAAATAATAAATATATAATTTAATTATCAGCTTAAGATTTTAGTTGAGACAAAATATATTTTTATATATTAGAACCAGACTTATATGAAGGTAATGAGTTTATAGGGATGTCGCTTACTATCTTCTATATTATTATATTTACGAAAAATCTAACGGGCGACAAAAACTTAATTCTTAATTATGGGATGTGAAGTTGTCAATTTTAAAGTTAAGGACCATAACTCCATAAGTGGTAATGTGACAAT
Source organism: Ipomoea batatas (assembly GCA_002525835.2). Taxonomy (NCBI): domain Eukaryota; kingdom Viridiplantae; phylum Streptophyta; class Magnoliopsida; order Solanales; family Convolvulaceae; genus Ipomoea; species Ipomoea batatas. The sequence continues at coordinate 21,013,290 of CM008336.1, read as the reverse complement.
ACTCAGATAACTAATAATGACAAAAACTCGAAAGGTAAATGTTATTACATGTGTCTATTATTATTATTATTATTATTATTATTAGAAAAATTACACTTTTTGTCCCTAAGTTATAAGGTAATTGTAGCATTTATCCTATTTGTTGGTTGTACATACTTCTAGTTCCTAAGCTATAACTGTACTGACATTGCAATTTTTTTTTCTTTTTTAATCGGTAGTGCTCACTTCCTGTCCCTAAACTACAATTAACATTTCAATTTTCTTCCCTAATGGTTTATTATAAAACATGTGAAATTTGTGACGAAAAATGAGCACAACCAACAATAAGAATGAATCCTAAACTTATCATAGGAATTTTTTTCTGTCATTATATATGAAGTAGTAACATTAACATTAATGGTTTATTAAAAAACATGTGAAATTTATTTTCTACAATTAACATTTCAATTTTCTTCCCTAATAGTTTATTAGAAAACAGGTGAAATTTATTTTCTACCCTCAACTTTTATTCTTACACACAAAATCTTGACGTAGATCCTTATAATGAGACCTACATTAACAAAAAACAACTTATTAATATTCACCAAATCAAAAATATACAAAAAATAACTTATTAATATTCACCAAATTAAAATAAAATTTAAAAATAAGATTTGAGATTACATATATTAAAACTCATTAATGAATTTGAAAGGAAATTTCGAGAAAGTAGAATTTGGTGCTACATAAAGTACTGGTACGGAATCACTTGATGTGAACTTTTGCTTTGCGACAGGAGCATGTGATTGTCACTTTTAAGGGACAATGTCGAAATTATAAAAGAATATAATAATATCACATATTTACTATTTTTTTTTTT
>CM008336.1:20955068-20972037 GCA_002525835.2 Ipomoea batatas | reverse complement strand
TTAATGCTTTTCTTATTCAATCAAATTGGGAGTTTACCGTTTCAGTGTGATAGATATTGATGTGTATGTGTTGAATATTAATTATATTGCTGGAATGTATAAAAAAAATTGATAATTTTATCAAATTAATAATTTTTTAAAAGGAAAAAAAAAACATTTTGTCCACATCTCTAAAATTTTCATGTTTCCTTTGTTCACGTTTGTTGTACAAGATATTTGAGTGCTTAAATATTTTGTAGTGATTCATTGTACCTTAAAAAACTAACACTTCAACACTTCTAACATCTTCGGGAGGAGAGAATCAATTTTAGAAGAAAAAAATGATTTATACTCCATAGATTAAATTTATTACCGATCTGTTTTTGAGGCATTTTTAAATTTCAAATTTTGTGGAAAAATTCCTTACAAAATATTTCTTTCATTCTTTGCAATATTACTACTTGATCGCGTTATACTTTAAGCTACTTTTCATATTATACTTTTGGTCGAAAATCTAGTTCTATTAGAAAGAAATGTCAAATAAAATATGCATAGGTTAAAAGTAGATTAATTTTAAAAATAATAATAATTCAATGTTAACAAAAAAAAAAAAAAAAAAAGGAAATGCTTATAGAATAAATGATAATAAAAATGTTCATAATAAAAAATACTCGGTATAATTTAATTTGATGGGACATGAGGCCCATAAGGAGGTTTTAAGGTCAAGCTCATAAATGGTCTTGGCCCAAATGACTATGGCTAATAATAGCCTTAGCCCAGAAAACCCAATTAGCTAACTTGTAAATCTAACAATCATTATATTGTAATAGGCCATGGTCGATTTTGTAAGGTGAATCGTGATTTAAAATGACACCGTTTCAAGATAATATGCTTAACAGTTATTCGTATTCTTTATTGCACACTACAATCATGATATACATGTACTGTAATGTTTACGTATATTATGCTTTGTTTTAATAAACATTAGAAATAATATTATGAAGCTACTTATTTGGAACTTTAAAAAATTTGAGAGTAATTAATTTTTTTTATCAAAATTTGAATGGCCTATTTAATATTTTTTTTCTTTTTAGTTTGATGGCAATACAAAAAAAAATATTAATACACAAACAATAAAATCAATGAAAATTTTGATGTACCCAATTAAATTGACAACAATAATTTCATTTGAACCAACATATTTGAATTTTTATTTAATTCAAATATCGAGCTTTAAAACACCATCCAAGATATGGAGCGTTATTGCATGGACTGTGGTCCACGTTCCAAAACGACGCAAAGTACATTATTCTAAAGTATAAAATATATTATTTTAATACATAAAGTACATTAATTTAACTCATAAATTACATTATCTTACCTCAAAAAGTTCATTATTCTAACACATAAATGACTACAACAGATGTTGTTATTGATTACCAGATTTTTTTACGCCAAAATAACATCGTTTTGAGCCGTGGTCCACACTGTGTGGACCACAATCCACACAAATAATTTGCCCGGCCCCAAGATATACTAAGTAATTCTTGATTAAAATTTATTACCACAGCTTTAATTAATAGTAGTAAGCACGAAAAACAAGGCTGCAAATTCAATCTCTATTTTTTTTCGAAACACTTATGATTCTTTACAACGTAATATTTATTCTATACTTCTTCAATGTCTTTCAACCCAAAGAATCAATGTCCCACTATTAGGGTTCGATTCTGTAATCACCAATTTGGAATGAAAACAAATGTTTCATCAAATTACATAATAATTGTTAGGTTGAATCTGTATTAGTTAAACGTACCAAATAATGGCATGCGGACACGGCAAATTAATTACTTTGTTTAGGCATACATGCTTCTGTTAATAAATCTGTTCCAATTTGGTTGGATAAGAAGGAAACATACGTACGTAAATTGGTTTGGGGTTTATGAAACCCGACAGCGCCGCCGTCGCCCACGGCGGCGTAACATTGCCTTCCTCCGCCTTTTGTATGTGACAGCTGTTGTAAGCGCATGCAACACAATATTGGAGTTTGGAGATAAAAAATCAAACTTAATATTTTTCGTTACAGATATTATTATTATTATTATTATTATTATTATTAATTCTACAATTAAACTGAAAGCATGACTCTTCAAATTATTTTATTTGAAAAAAATAGAATTTTAAAATAATAATAAATAATAATTTATCAAATAAAATGCATGAGAAGTGCAACTGCATTTGTATTAGATACTTGTAATCTTGTTCCAATTCTTAATTAAGTCCCTTGTTGGAAAAAAAATGAGTTAAAATTGACATTTAAAGTTATTATTTTGAGGTATGATTTTTTGTGGAATTCATTTTTAATTTTGAGATGTTTAATTAATTTGATATATTATACATTCCAAATGAAAAATGAATGAATAAAAAATTCGAAGTGTAACCATTGAGAATATGGCGATATCTTCGATCGACTTCCAAGTTCCAACTATATGACTTCAAAACTTCTGTGGTCCATCTTCTTTGTTGACTTTTTTGGTCGACTAGGATAGCTTGGCTATTTAAATTTTGAGCCCATATCATTTTGCATGGTTGACCATAAGACTATAAAAATGGCCCACCTTAAAAAGGAAAATAATTTGGTCTTGTTTGGTAAATAATCAGCCTATCAGCTAATTTTAACTTATTTGACCACTATTAGTTGTTTGGTTAATAAGCTTTTTGTAACTCCAAAATACTAAAATTCAAAAGGTTACTCAAAGCAGTCTTTTCAATTAGCTTTTTGAGAAAATAAATTATATCAAACAGCTATCAGCTAACAGCTAATCTATCAAACAACTTTCTACAATCTGCTAATGTAATCAACTAATCATACCTTCTAACCCAATCAACTAACCAATCAACTAACAACTATTTACCAAACAGGGCCTTTATCTTGAGAAGAAAAATAAAGCACCTTAAGAAGAAAAAAAACAGCGCACCATTCGCATTTGAACCTACTCTATCAAGTTGTATTAAACATCTTTGACTAATTCTATAACTATAAAAATATATACAAGCTTTAAATTTTTGTCTTATATTTGTTAAAGGGAAAATGACACTTTTTCCCCCTAAGTTATGTTCATATAGCACTTTTTCCCCCTGAGTTATTAAAGTGGCAGTTTTTTCCCCTCAGTTATTTTAAAAGTGGTAGTTTTTCCCCCTGAAATGTTAAATTGTCATTTTTGCCCTTAAAATAACTATTTCATTTATTTTTATTCTCCAACCAATTATATTACTAATATGTATGGAAGATTACGGTTCGATACAAACCTAATCGAACACCGTAGCATTTGAACTTAAAAAGTATGGACGGTTACGGTTACGATTCAGAACCGAAAAAAATAAAATAAAATAATTTTTAAATTTAGACTATTTTTAAATAAAAAATAAAATTATAAAAATAAATAAATAAGTTTTGATTGGCGGTTCAAAATCGAAATTGGAACCGAACCGTACTGATTTATCAAATAAGTGTTTGATCATTTTCACTATATATGACTGTGGTTTAGTTTCGGTTCACGGTTCAACAATTATTTAATTTTATTTTTTCGATTCTGAATCGTAACCAGAACCGTCCATAATATTTCGGTATGATTGCTACAGTGTTTGGTTAGGTTCGAACCGAATCGTGATCATCCATACATATAAGTAATAATTTGTTGGAGAAGAAAAGTAATGAAATAATTATTTTTAAGGATAAAAATGTCAATTTAACATTTTAGGGGGAAAAACTGCCACTTTAATAACATAGGGGAAAAAAGTGCTATATGCACATAACATAGGGGGAAAAAGTGCAATTTTCCCTTTGTTAAAATATATTTAATATAATCATCATTTTGATATTAAATAAATATATTGTTGCTTTCAAAAAAAAAAATATTGGATATTCATTTTCGCTTGATGTCATTGGTAGTTGATGAAATATGTAGTATATTGAGAAGAGTCTACGGCTACGTACACACGTACGTAAGATGCGCAAAAATGGGTGGGCTGTTTAATATATATTCATTTGCAGGTTGGAATTGAAAGAATTAATGAAACAGTTAGCTAGGTAGCTAGGTTCAATGCTCTTTAAGTTCTGTGCACTAAAAAAAATTAGTTTATTTGTGGACAGTCCAAATTTGAGGTTCCTATCTCTCATTAATCTACAATATCTTTTTCTACTGGTTCCCATATCATCTCATCTCTGCGGCATATAAATAGTATATAAAAAAATGTCCTGGCAGGCATGCATGCTGTCTGGTGCAAGTTGTTTGTGCTGGCCTGGCCACACCACCCTGCTATTCTAATTTCTAAGTGAAGTCTTGTTGGGCAAGATAGAATGTTTTGTTTCTTTTGTTGGATGGGTTTTTCCAATCATCTATCTTTGCTCATTCACTCATTGCAAAGGTTAACTGACATGCTAGCTAGCTACCTGGGTCTCCCTAGCTACCTACCAAAGGTTGTCTCATCACATCTTCACAAATTAAAGCTGCTCATATTTTAATTGGGACAATGAATTCAAATCGTCTATGACTTTTCAAGAAATTTAATGCGTTTATTTTTTTTTTTTAGAATATCGAGTATTCATGGAAAATTTGTATTTTCCGTTCCTAAGTTATAAGATAATTGTAGAATTTATTTATGAGTGTTGGTTATGCTCACTTTTCGTCCCTAAGTTATCAGGTAAAAACTTGTGTGAGACCGTTTTACGACTTTCAATCCGTGAGATCGGATCTTATATTAATGAGGTCAAAGATTCGGCACATTAATCAAAGATCCGACCCGTTTCACGGATCTCAATCCGTGAGACGGTATCACACAAGTGTTACCCAATTTATCATTGGCGTTACACTTTTCTTCATTTCATGCTCACTTTTCGTCCTTGAATTATACTAAAATTGCAAATTTCGTCCCTAATGTTTTATTAGTAGATCAGAGAGACGAAAAGTGCAACATCAATGATAACTTAGGGAAGAAAAGTGAGTATGACCAACACTTACAAGGACGAATTTTACAATTAGTTATAACTTAGGGATGAAAAGTACAACTTTTCAATCCCACTAAAATTTGTCACATGATTTGTGAGAAACTAAAATTTATGGACAAATTAAAATTGTTCATTTGTAGATCTCGTAGAAAGTGAGAGTTTTGCTCATAAATTCTGGTCACTTATAAGTCAGCTGACAAAATATGGTGAAATTTTAATTTACAGGATTCCTTACTAAAAGGACCGAAAATGAAAAGGAAATAGAATATGTGGCGCTACAATTTTTATAGTCATGCACCAATAGTAAGAATGTCACCAATCTCATCAAACTAAATATAACAATAACTCTTATAAAAATCTTCTTAACCAATTTGCATTGTCACACTCAAAATAAATCTTTTAATGCGTATAGTATTCGAATAGCTGTTAATTTTTTTAAAAGGAACTATAATTTTTATTTTTTATTTTAAATACATGAGAAAGAAGCAATAGTAAAAATTGTGACAATTTTAGTCTTTTGATGAATATAAATTTAAAATTACAAGAAGCGTTATAATGCGGGCATAATAATAATCGGCCAATCGGGTGTGAATGGAACAATAAAAATGATTTTATGAAGTAGATAAGTAGCTAGCTTGCAGTCAATATATATCACCTTTCTACTGAAAACCATGCACGGTTTTGTCAGCATAAATAGATATTGGAAACAGCGTTGTGGACAGTTGGAATTGCACTAAAGTGTTCGGTTACACCTTGTATTCAGGTTGTTTCTATGATTCTATTTGGATTCTATGGTTCTCCTAAAATAGCTCGTCAAATCCACTCCTTATGTCATAAATTAGGATTCACCACATATTGTGAATCTTGTTACAGACCATGTACATATATATAATTAATATATTATGTACCTTCAACATATACATAATCTATTAATTAAAATTATATAATAATCTTTTGATAAAAATGTCTAAATAGGCACATCTACTACATACTCACAAATGCTCAATTAATTAATATACTTTTTAAAATTTTTGTATTTACCATTTTTTCTAGGTTCCATAAGGTTTTGATGACATGACGTCCAGTTAAGCTGATGTGGCTGAACAAATATTTTTTTTTGACACGGCGTTCAACAAAATAATATTTTCCTTGACGTGGCTTCAATATCCACTTTTCGGTGGTTTGAAGAAATTTCATCAGAAGGTGGCTGGTGGAATTACTTCAGTCCACCGAAAAGTGAATTTTCCACTTTTCGGTAATGCGGCATCACTTCAGTTCTACCTGAGGTGACTTAAACAAAAACTTCCATTACAAATGCATCATTCTCATTTCGTTCTCTAGTAGATGAAATTTGGTCTTTCTAAAAAAAAAAAATGCACATGTACCCCTCCTGAAAAGATTTCAAACACATTTAAATAATAATAATAATAATAATTATTATTATTATTATTATTATTCTACCATGTAAATAATTATGAGTGTTTCGAAAAAAATTATTATATTATATTTATATTTATAATTTATAATACATATAAATAATGTTATTGATTAAGGAAAACTTAGACATTAACATATATACACGTACATAAATTAAACACAAAAGAAAATTTAAATAAATTTAAAATAAATTTAATGACGAGGGAATCCCGTAGACATTATCTGAAGGTATACATTAGATAAATTTCGCTTTATGACCTCAGCCGGCAAAGGACAACAAGAACTTAAATCATTCTAAGTTGTCCATCCATAAGCCATAGCTGATCGACTCAAATAAAAAAAGATCAATAGGCTACTCCCGCTAAGAGTTTCTATAATATTATTTTTATTAACCTAAACTTATTATATGAAAGTATTATTTTTATAAACTTAGGTCCCATGATATAACTAGTATATGATACAATTTGCCGATAAAGGACTTCTTGACATTCTTCGGATAAGATCAAAGAAATTGTTATCTCTCTTCATTAAAAATTGTCTTCCTTATTATATTATTACGGAGTAATTTATAAGATGTGAGTCTAATAACAATTGTCTTATACTCTTTTCTAATAAATTCAATCACATTTATAACTTTATTATTAAAAATACCCTTTATACAAACAAAAACAAAAACAAAACAAAAAAAAAACCGTCAAACAGGAAAATAACAATTTAGTAACCAAATAAGTTTCATTTTAGGAAAATGGTTTTTTCTCAATTATACCCTAAATGTATTTCCTTTCGAAAAATGAGTTTTCTGATTTTTATTTTTTATTTTTGTATTACAAATATGTTTGCGAAGAAATGTTTTGACGAATTTTCACAAACTCCCAAAAGGGAAATGTGTCCAAAAGCCAAAACACTCGGCCTTAAAATATCAAATGTATGTTTAGATGCTCATTTGCTCATTATATATAGGCTAAGTCTCTTGCCAACTTCGACCAACAAGATTGTAAAGAACTAAATCATAATATCTCTAGTGTTCATAAAGAGTCACACCAATTCTTAATAGGTGGATCATGGTCCACACAGTGTGTGGACCATACATATATGGTACATTATTTTTTTTTTATACATATGGTATACTATTTTTATACGTAATGTTCATTATTTAAATGTGTAAAGAATAATATAAAAATAACTTGAGAGTTTATTATTTAAGCATGTACACTTATTTGTAGAACGTACATCGCCACCTCCTTTACTTAAAAATCTAATATTCAATAAATCAAATACATAATTTTTACATACCATTTGCCACTCAATAATTAACTAATTGAATTACCTATACAGACAAATAATAACATATATGTTTATTACTAACTAAACTACATAAACCTTCATTACATGTTCATTTGTGGAATTGAAAGAATATGCAATTCACGCATTTTAAAATAAATTGAAGATGAATTCAAGTTAAATGTTGACGTCATTTGACGGTTATAATGTAGTATTTGACTCCACTAAGACTCGAACTCACTACCATCATCCATGTGTACTTTCCCAACCTACTGAAGCACAAAAAGTCAACAGTTGACTTCACTAAGACTCGAACCCACTCCATCCCATCATCCATGTGTACTTTCTTAACCTACTGAAGCACAAAGAGTCAACAGTTGTCTCCACTGACGCTTAAACTCATTCCCATCATTCATGTGAGAGTGTAAACTGAGACATCGGGTGCCACTAAACCATAAGGTCTTTGACGTTGACGTCATTTATTATTATGTAATACAAGGAAATGAGCTATATATAGAAAGTACAGCCGCAACGGCTGACCACTACTCCAAGGATTTTGCAGAAGTTGGCAGAAGGAAATGAGGTGTATATATATATNATATACATATACATATACATATATATATATATATATATATATATATATATTGAGTATTACTGACTCTGTTACAATGTAGTATCTGTTCATATCTACTTTCTCAAAGTACTAAGAGAGTGTTTTCTCCCATCATCCATGTGAGAGTGTTTTCCGGGACACCGGGTGCCATTAGACCACAAGGTCGTTGGGTATACATAATCTATTAATTGAAAGTATATAATAATCTTTTGATAAAAATGTCAAATAGGCACATCTACTACTCAAAAATGTTCAATTAACTAATATAATTTTTTATTCACCAAAAAAAAAATTAATATACTTTTTTTGCCAAAAATTTTGTGGTCAAGTTGCATGAAGTAATTCTCCCAAGTGGGAGGTCATGGGTTCGAGGCCTTAGTGGGGGCGATATTGACTAGGGCTTACCATTTTTTAAGTTTCATATTGATTGAAAATATAAAAGGATCCTAAAGGAAACGAAACTTAATTAGGTAAATTGAAAAATGAAAAGGATATTTTTAATTGACTGAAAATTATTTAAAAAAATTTTAAAAAATTAATTGCACTTTCCTTTTAAAAATTATACAAATTTATAATTCCCACATTCTCTACTTATAAATACATTATTCATTTTGCACTGTCTCCCTCTTTTTCCCATGCCAGTAAGAAATCATATTACAACTTTATAAATTGACATGTGATATACATTATTATATAATAGTTGACACTATATTTACTTTTTAAATTATTTCTCCTTTATTTTTCTATATTTATTTCAATAATAATATAATTGTCTAAATCATATTACAATATCACTTTATGGTAATAATTAATTGTCGTAGCAGGAAGCCGTCGTAAACCACCGCGAGAACGCCAAGGTCTTCACCTATCTGGCGATGTGCAAGGAGAAATTCATGTAGTTGCAGGAGAAAATCCACATGTCGAGTACGTGGAAGTGGGGGCGGAACCGGAAAACGGGATTCGTGTGGATAAAGCAAAAGAAGGCAAAGGAGCACAAGTATAAGAAGATCGGGTTCATGTATTTGATTTTGACATCTTTTATATGCTTTCCTTAGGGGTGGACAATTCGTTCGGTTTATTCGAATCGAAATCGAACCGAACTAGTAACACAAAACCGAACGGTTCGGGATTCTTGTAAACCGAACCGAACCTGGTTAGGTTTTAATAATAAAAATAAATAAATAAATAAATATATATATATATATATATATATATATATATATATATATATGCATTATATATAATAAATATATATAAATATCCAGTTTACTAGAATGAAATTTCAGTTCTAGAAATTCATTCCAGTAAACTGGAATTCCAGTTTTGGAATATTAGTTCCAGTTTTTTTTATTTATTATTATTTTTTAAAATACAACTGGCTATATTACATTGTAACATTTGTTCATCTAATATTGTTAATTTTTTTAATTTGTTTTTCAGCATTAATTTTATTTTTTATTTTAATTTGTTTGAATTGTTAATTTGTTATGTTGTTATTTAATATTTAGATATTAGACTTTGGATTTGGCTTATGTGATGTTTCATACATAGTTATTACGGTGTCCCGTTAAGTCGTGGCGCCCCCGACCCCCTTGTCGCGTAGGAAATGTTGAAATTCGGGGGTCGTAAACCGAACCGAATTAAATCCAAACTGAAATTGAACCGAACTCTAATGTTAAACCGAATGGTTTAATTTTTTTAAACCAAAAAACCGAAATCGAAAAAACCAAGCTGAAAACCGAAACGCCCACCCCTAGCATTCATCTTCTTATTCTTTTTTTTTTTTTTAATCTCTATTTTTAATGCCAAATACTTACCATAAATAATTATTAATAATTATAAATTTAAATTAGGCAATAATATTAATAATTAATTGGTAAGGCAAGTATAATTTATTTTGTACTGTGGACACATGATTTTAATAATTTTGATTTAATTAAATTATACCTTAATTATAAAAAGGTTACCTAACAGTTTTAGTATTACACAGGACACAATAATTACCATAAATAAGGTTTAATATGGAGTAATTGTCAATTTGTATTCAGCAATAAAATTAATAGTTAATTTTTAAGTCAATTATAAAATCTTTTGTAATGTGGGCATATTATTTTTAATTATTTGAGCTTAATAATATTATATCTTATTTATAATAAATCCAAAGTAATATTTTTAGTACTATAGATGTTACTAAGAATTATTTTAATTATTAAGGCAATTAACAGATATTTCGCTTGATAATAAAAAATCTTCAAGTGTACCAATTATAGTAGCATAAGAATAAATTAGTAAGACAATTATATTAGGCAATCTAATTAATAATTTACTTTTTAAATTATATTCCCTTTTTAATAATGAATATTTTTCTAAAATATATACACAAATTATACTTATCAATATAGAATTAAAAATGTACACACACACGCTATAACAATATATTCATGCCTTAAATCAGTGACGGAGCCACTGTGGGGCAGCTGCCCCCACTTACCCCACCCACATCCCATATATAGCCCTTGTATGTAATTATGTATAAAAACATGCTTATTACGCTTATTACCCCACCCACATCCCATAGTGACGGAGCTATTTATGCAGACTAAACGGAGACAAATTAGTCATGACAGCTCACTTTTTTGTTCCCAAGTCTTATGGAAAAAAAATACCACCCTCTCCCCTTGGAAAAAGATTTCCTCATAACTAAGGAAATTTTTGTTCCCACTATTTGTTACTAAGGGAATTTATTTACGAAATACTTTCAAGTATTTAGTCATGGCATATAACAAAGCATTTAAGACATGTGATACACGTATTTTTCTTAAAATCGATTCATTTTCTTTCAAGGGTGCTAGAAGCATTGAAGTGTTGAATTTTCATTATGGCACTATTTGGTAAATAATCAGCCTATCAGTCAATTTTGGCTTATTTGACCACTATTAATTGTTTGGTTAATAAACTTTTTGTAACTCCAAAATGCTAAAATTCAAAAGGCTACTTAAAGCAGCATTTTCAATTAGCTTTTTGAGAAAAGAAATTATACTAAACAGCTATCAGCTAACAGCTAATCTATCAAACAACTTTCTACAATCAGCTAATGTTATCAACAAGTCATACCTTCTAACCCAAACAACCAACCCAATCAGCTAACAACCATTTACCAAACAGGGCCTATATATTAGTGAATTACTACATTTTATTTCATCACTCAAATAAATTGTATGACAAACTTGAAGAAAATTGAACCTGAGTTCAACAATGACGAAACAAAAGAGATCGAATCTCTATGTTACGAAATTAAATTAAATTATACGATTACTAGAATGACAGTACAATCTAAACTCCTTATAAAATTAAATTTTATTTATACGAAATTCATCATTCCCTAGGAGAATTCGAATTTAATTTGACCAAACTCAAATCAGAAGTAGAACCCACTTAAAACAAAACCTCATAATGATAATTTACATGTTAATTATTTTATTGTTAATTTTTAAATATAAGCTATTATGTTTAACCACATCAGAACTTAGAGAGGGGAGGGGGGACAAAATGAGAAGCATACAATAAAATAACATCACACCTTATTACATCAATGCATTTTTTATTCCCATTAAAATCTTACTAGCATTGGGTGGAGGGTTTTAAAATAATGTTAAGATAAAGATACAATTTCCTTAATAAGACAGGCTCAAGAAAAGATCTGATTGGATAAAATGCTGGAGATTTATTCCTGTCTTTACTTAGCAAGATGAATCTAATTATTCTAATTTGAGATTTTGTTGATCAAGATAATTTAAATTGATGGACAAAAGAGTGGATGAGGTTGTCAAGATCATGGGAAGAGCTGATTGGTGTAATCATGCATATATAATATCAGCATGGAGAAAATTATGGGGACCATTTAAAATTTGCCAAACAAGACCTCAATACAAATATTCTAGTGTTGCAAAGACTTGGAATTGGGATTTGGGATTAATTATCATAAATAACTTGTGGAAGATCTTCAAATGGATTATGAAGAATATTACATCATGTTTGGACCCTAAACCTGAGTTCCCTCACCCCTCCCTAGAGATTATAAGATGATGTAAATCGTGAGATGTATCTCAGTGACAGAGCGTCTAAATGCTTGTTTTTTGCTCCAAGACTAAGATCCTCCCCCACTGAAGATTCGAATTAAACCAGAATATTTGTTGGGTCACTACATCCATACTCAACCTTTCGACCACTGAGCTATGCCCCAGAGACAATATAATTAAATGATGAGAATTTAAGTATTTTTTTTTTTAAAAGTGTTATCCTTGAAATCTCTATTAAAAAAAAAAAAAAATTTAATACCAAAACATCACATGAACGGTTATTCCCCTATAAGGGGAATAGCTCATCTATCCAGAAAAAATATACTATTCTAAAAATAATTGATTTGAATTCATGTGAGATGCATAATAGTTTAGTAAAATTATAATAATTTGTTAAGATTCATATATATATATATATATATATATACACACACACACACTAAAAAATGTTACATATATTATGTGAGTCGGTTTTGCACAAATTTTTTTTATTTATTTGAAAGATTAATAAATAATTTTAAAAATAAAAATGAATTATAAATAAGAATGTTGTTATTGTGATGAAACATACAAAAAAAGACAGGGAAAATAGTAGGTGTATAAACTTTTCCCTACTACTAATTGGATTGTGAGAAAGGCAAGACCAAAGGAATAAAAAGTCACGTGGATTACATGGTGCGCACGTGAAGTCCACACCTGACCCGCCCCACTTTGGGGGGCTAAGGGGCCATACAGAGCCAATGCAAACCACGTACCCTTAACTTTCTGCCTTTCTCTTTCGCCTTCAGCCTGCGAATATGCAGTGCATCTGACTTTTAAGGATGCGTTTGGCTCCCCTCTTTCTCAATCACCATGCATCATTGCATCAAATATCTTCCTTGCTCCCAATGCCTTCCACGTGGAAACAAACCCATCTATTTCTGATCTTCCCATATCAAACTTATATATAATAACGACACACATCGCAATACACATTGATAACTTAGGGTGTCTTTGTTTCATAGGGTTAGACACAAGAAATGGAAATGAATGTTATATTAGTGTTTAGTTGACAACTTCTTAAAAATATAGGTATAGAATTTGCTTAGAGTTAATTACCGATTTAGTCCCTTGATTATTGGGATTTCACCATTTTGGTCCTCGATAATTTTTCTTACCCAATTAAGTCATCGACTTTGAAAAAATTAATCAATTTGGTCTTTCGTTTATTTTGATGTTAAACAACCGTTAAATTGGGACCGAATTGGTAATTTTGCTATAGTCAATAGACCATTTCGGTAATTAATATTTGACTGAAATAGTCCCTTGACTATAATGAAATTACCAATTTGGTCCTGATTTAACGGATATCAAATGGTAAAATAAACGGAGGACCAAATTGGTTAATTTTTTCAAAGTTGAGGACTTAATTGGTCAAGAAAAATTGTCGAGCACCAAAGTGGTGAAATTCCAATAGTCGAGGAACCAAATCAGTAATTAACTCAATTTGCTTACCTCTATAATTACTATTATGCAATGTATAAGTAACATGGAACCTATATACTAAGGCGTCTTGGAAATGTATAGGGATTTGAGTACGTAGTCATATGAAAACTTGTTTCCTTATCAAAAGTCTTCTAGCATGTATTTATATATAGGGCTGTGTATTCTTTTTTCTAATATACAACTTATGATCCCATGAGAAATTGAGAACACACCCTACTGGTTTAATTGGTTTAGGACTTTCGGTAATATCTGATTTTTAGTAATCATATTTTTCAACCGGTTTTTAGTAAAGACCTAAACCAATTAAATCGATTAAAACCGGAAAAATAACATAAGAAAAATATGAAAAGACAAAAATACCCTTACTAAAAATAGAAAAAATTATGAGATTAACTAAAAATGTCCAAAAAATAATAATATGAGATGCTAAATGACAAAAACAATAGTCGGGACTAAATTTAGAATTCTCACCGAAATTAACTCACATTTTTTACTACCGAGGCCACTTCAATTTGTGGTCATCACTAATATCATAAAAGTAATTTTACAGATCTTAAAAGTGGTTTAAAATGTTGTTTCTGATCGAAAACTTTCATTTTTTTTTTGGCTACTTTTGACTTTTAAGTAGGTAGAAATTTGATATTTTCTAGTTAATAAATGATAAACTAACGGATTAAACTGAAAATTATAAGGAGTCTATATGTTATTTTTAATTTAGTTTTATTAATTTTAACTAGTATTTTCACCCGTGCGATGCAATGAATTGATTTGCTATAATATTTTAAAAATATTTGGATCGATATATAATTATATAAATTATAACATCAAATATTATATAGTGCAATTGAAAAGATGGTTTGGATCGATTATGTTTTGTGATGTTATCCTAAGCTTGAATTTGACCAAATAAATGTTAAATTAATAGCTAATGTGTAGATATAAGCATCTAGTGCTGAAATTTTGGGGATTTTATATATCAGTGTTTAGAATTTGTATACCATTGGGGGCTTAGTCCAGAAAAATACAACTTTAATGTGTAGTTTGCGCGAGCGCACACAAGGTTTGAAATGCATAATTATATTTACATATTTATAATTGTTTAAAACAATATGTCATTGTATTGAAAAAAAATTCCATTATTACGATAAATAAATGTTTGATATATGATATATTGAATTTATCATCGCAACATATATATCCGATTGTTTTGCTTTAGACTCCAAGCTAACTTAAGCGGTTGTATCTAAAAATTAATAAGTGTTAATGGAAGTTATATTTTTCATTTATGTTTTTTTCATTACTTTTTTTTTTTATACATTATAGTATAAGAGTTGTACTATACAATATTTTGGTAAAACATGCCCCTACCATTATAACTTTCATTATCTTTTTCAACTATTGTTGTCATGCACATGCATCATATTCACCATATATTTTCTTATATTCTTCATTGGTAATAATATTCTTAATTAGAATACTATATAAGTTATTTCCTAAAATATAAATATCAAATCTATAAAAATGGTTTACATTATTATTTACAATAATATAAATATCTAAAATCTAAATAAATTTAAGATTTTAATATAGAGTACTAATGTTGGTCATCTTTCTGCACATAAAACATGATTGGCAAGATTCGCACTTACGCAGGCATAGCCCACATGATTTCTAATCATGTCCGATAACCACTCCAGCACAACCACAATTGTTATAATTTTCTAGGCATTACATTGTTAACTAAATAAAAACCTTCTTGAAACGAATTATAATATGTAATTGAGTGACAACATTATTGAATTATAATAGGTTAGTAGTATAGATGGAATTGTATTATCATATTTTACAATATTACATTGCATAGACCATATGTACGGTATTATTACAATTAGTAATTTTAATGCAGAATTGTATTACGAATAGAAAAGTAGGAAAAAATATATTGTATTATGAATTTTATTACCATATTTTAATGTACAATTGTAGTACGACTAGGAATTGTATTACCATATTTACAATATTACGCAAATCAAAAGTGTTTTTGGCGGAAAGTTAAAATTAAGGATTTTGTTTTTGTTAAAAGTATAGATATAGATTTTTAAAGTTTACGATATTAATTTGATTGTTTTAATATATGAATTTATTATAATAATATATTTACAATTTATTTTATGAGTAATGATACACACTCTTCTAAAATTTTCTCCCTTGTTTTTCTTGACATGACATTATCTAATTGATTATTCTAGTGTTTAATTAAAAGTATTTTGGTCAGCCAATTCATGACATCTAATAATTATAAATCATATCATGAAGAAATTATTAGGGAAAAAGTTGGAAGGAAAAATAATATTTTCTTATTTCATAAATTTCAATTTTTATGAAAAAAGCATAGCTTTTTTGCTGCAATTTATATCATGAACTAGGGTCCATATAACATTATGGATCATGGAACCAGGTACAAAATTAATACTGGTAAGGTACAAAATTTTATAACACAAAACACAAAAAAATCACAACACAAGACACATAGCATAGCATTATGGACCCTGCTAAATTAAAAAGACAAAGTACAGAATTTCATAACACAAAACACAAAAAATCATAACACAAGACACATACACATGTTATATATTTACTTATTTTTCAAATATGATATATATATGTATATATATATATATATATATATATATATATATATATATATATATATATATGTGGTAGGGTTCCAGTGAGACCACTTGCTGAGATCACATCTTGTGCATCCATGTAATACTTTTTAATGGTCTAGATTGATTGACACGCACACACTTCAACTTGGAATCTTAATCAATCTAGACCATTAAAATTTTTTGAGATCAAATCTTGTACATCAATCACCGTTCGCACACATTTAATCACCGTTTGCACATATTGAATCACCGTCCGCACACACTTAATCACCATTCGCATACATTTTATTACCGTTTGCACACACTTCAACTTAGCATCTTAAATCAATCTAGATCATTAAATTATTAAATGTATGCACAAGATCTGATCTCACGATCTTACCTAAACAAGTGATCTCATATGATCCTAACTCAC
>CM008336.1:20936571-20954968 GCA_002525835.2 Ipomoea batatas | reverse complement strand
GAAAGTAGGGGAGGTGAAGAGGTGCAGGGTATGTGGAATGACAGGTCATAATAAGACCACTTGCAAGGGTAAAAATCCACAGGTAATGCTATTATACCAAATTTTCACTTTTATGCAATTACTTTAACTTCTAAATAAACTTAAGTTGTATAGGTCTCTGAACAGGTTGAAGGGCACTCTGAAGGGCAAGCTGAGGTTGAAGGGCACTCTGATGTTGAAGGGCAACCTGATGTTCAAGGGCAGTTTGAAGATGTACCAGTTGAAACACAAGTACCTGAATTTGTACTTGATGAACTGGTAATGTGATGTAGCTTTTTTTGTAGCACCTTGTTTTTGAAATGACCTTAAAAACTAATTACCAATTCTTTGTATAGGGTTTTCAAGAGATACTGGGATCTTCACAATCACAAACACTGCATAACCAAGTTGCACATCAGTCATCATTTATTGCTTCACACACAACCAGTTCAAGTGCAAATGATTCTGACATGCTGAGAATTGGCCAGAGAATCATAACTAATGTTGTTCTTCAAAGATTGGCCAGGCCTACAAAAATGATTCTGATAAAAAAGAAACAATGAATGGAGTTTATGTATTCTTTTTGTACAATGGCTACTGTATGTCTTTCTAAACAATGGATTCACTTGGCATGTTGGTAGCTAAACACTGATGTATGCTATTTTTGAAAGCAGATGTATGCTGTTTTGTGTTGGTAGGCAATTTGATATGCCAGAATATTATGTAACTGAACATCTTTATTTGCTGAAATGGTATGCTTTATTAGGCATGACAGATTCAGTTTTGCTGCAATGCAAATGCAAATGCAAATGCATTTTATTCTACCACCTTTAATCTCATTTGGCAGTTTACCTTTATTGTTTAATATTTGGGTCATTAGGTCAGTTAGCAGTTTTGGTCATTTGGCCATAGAGTCATTTGGTCATTTGGCCATTTCCATTACAGTTTTCTTGGCAGTTTTGGTCATTTGGCCATAGAGTCATTTGGTCATTTGGCCATTTCTATTACACCAATCTAACTCTACATATTATCAATAAGGTAATGTCATTACACAAACTACTAAAAACCAAAACAAAATATATATGAACAAACTTTCATTACCAAATGTTAATTACAAAATACTAAAAACCAAAAGGGAATCCCACTACACACTGCCATTTGAATTACCAATAAGCTAATTCCATTACAAAACCTATTTCAACTGCAATATATTCGCACTTGGTTCTACATTTCTCATACAGTGCATAAAACAAACAAAGCCAACAACAATTCCAAATCCAAAACCATAACAAAAATTGAATTTCGAATCCAACTTCTGCTTCTTAAGACTGGCATTTTGGTCTCCAATTACTGCTTGAAACCTTTGCATCTCAGTTTCTTGCTTATCTAACCGCTTCAATAAACCTCGAATCACTTTGGCCACACGTTCGGATACATCGGAGTCCAGCCACTCAAAATACCTACAATTCCCATTCCCCTAATATTCAAATTCAATTACAAAAGAAAATTTTAGTTTTTTTAGCACCTAAAGAGAGCAAAGAAAAACAATTCAATAAATGCCTTACACGTACTCCATAGCGTGGGCATGCTCTAAATCGCTTTCCGGGGTTGGCATAACT
Source organism: Ipomoea batatas (assembly GCA_002525835.2). NCBI lineage: Eukaryota > Viridiplantae > Streptophyta > Magnoliopsida > Solanales > Convolvulaceae > Ipomoea > Ipomoea batatas. Next base: position 20,953,331 of record CM008336.1, on the reverse strand, counting down.
CCACGACATTCTTACCGGAGCTACTTCGTCGCACCAACATCGGACTTCTGGAATCCATTCTACTGAACCGGAGTTGTTTGAAGACATGCTTCACAAACCTAGGTCGTCGCCGTTCTTCGTAGCAGTGAGATGAATGGAAATGGCGGATTACAAATTTGAGGTGAAAGGCTGCCCCTAATTTGAGGTGAAATGTGAAATGGGTGTAAAGGGGTGGCATAACTTCAGTTAAGGTGAGAACCAGGGGCTGCGAAATTACTGAAATGTCCATGCTCTTAACTGAGGTTAGAGTCCAATCTGGCCAAGGGGCAACATTGACTACGTTTAGTGATAATTAGGGACCTAATTAACCAAAATTGACAATGGGGGATCACATTGCAGATCGGTTAACAATTGAGGGACCAAAAGTGCGATTATTCCAATTTTTAATATACTAAAGATATATTTTAATACAATAAAATTTTATTTTTTGAATCTACATTATTTAAGTATTGAAAATTCATTATTTGGTATACCAAATAATTCATTATTTGGTATACCAAATAATGAACATTAAGTACACATGTAATGTATCTTTAATATATTAAAAATAACCATTTATTCATGTTCCACGGTATAATTTGGCCATGACAAGCACAACATTGGGAGTGCAAAATTGGAGCACTGGAGCACCCCTTTCTATCCTCTTGCGACGTTGGTTGGCAGCCGGGGTTGTAGAAGTACCCATTTCTGTACAATTCAAGGTTAACAAATTCAGTGACAGATCCCAACAAACATGAGTACGAGTACAAAGTCTCAAGTGATACAAATTACAAAGTTTCAAAACCGTGACTCTCCTAGCATTTTTTATTATTTCATTGAAAGAATGCCCAAAATTTACCAACACTCATCATCTACTTTGATAAGGATGGCAATTTTCCATCCCCGATCCCTGCCCCACCAAGGATGGAGATGGGGGTACTATTTGGGGAGCGGAGATGTTGATTGTTTGCAATTCCTTGTTCATATATATATATATATATATATATATATGTTCAGGTGCGGGAATAGCTTCCCGTGCAATTATGCGTTTACGCACTTTAAGCATTAAAACGGCGCACATTAACTACACAAACCACACACCTTAAGCTAAGAACACAAACCACACACCTAAAGTTTTTAAATGGTGCACTTTCAGTACAGAAACTAAGCACACAAACAAAGCGCCTTAGTACACAGCACGCACCTTAAGCAAAGAACACAAACCACACACCTAAAGTTTTTAAATAGTGCACCTTTAGTACACAAACTACGCACCTTAAGCGCACAAACAAAGCACTTTCAAACAAATCACGCAACTAAAGTTTTAAAATGACGCACCTTAAGAAGCAAAACAATGTGCACCTTAAGTTTCAAACCTAACGCACCTTAAAGCACACAAACCACGTGAGCAATCGCACAACTACACTGGAGAAAGCCAATCGCACAGGAACCCATATATATAAGAAATGAGGATGAATCATACTTATCTATCATGACTCATCAATGATTGAGGATTTTAGTAAAAATAAAAAAGCACAAATTCATTTGTATTATTAATGCAAACTTTCAATTTTATAATATTTATATAAATCTGACTCTACTCTAATGCTATCAAAAAAATAAAACTGAGTCTACTCCTTTGCCCTTAATTTTTCAACGATTCTCAACCATTTATCCCAAATTAGCACATTTGTCATTGCGCCTTTCTATATGTATTTTTCCCTTATAGTGAAATTGCGTATAATATAGAAATCAAGATGATTCGCTTTTTCTTTTTTAGTGGTTTTTTTAACCTTATGCGGAGATCAAATCCATTTTTCCTCTCAACTCATATTTCTCATGACAATTGTCTTCTCAAAAGTCAAAGCAATGAAATAACCACTCATCTAGCGAATCCGTTCAAAGTTTCCCAGGTTCCGAGGTATTTCTTATTCAAACTCTATTTATTATTACTATATATAGAAAAAACCTATATTTGACAGGATTTCTTCCTATACCTATGAATTCCACTGGACCCAGAAATGATCAATTGGAAGAAGCTGTTATCAATAGGTTGATTGTTTCGCTCCTGCATCTTCCAAAATGAAAAAAGATCTCTGAGAGTTCTTTCCTGAATCAGAAAGAGAGTACTGGGGTTCTCTCAATAACAAAGAGGAATTCTAGTTGTAAGATATCTAATGAATATCACACTATGTATCATTTGATAACCCTCAAAATGTTGGCAAATTATACTGTGCACCATGGTGCACATAGCAATATGCACCACGTACCTAAACGACGTCGTTTTGAGCATTGTAAACTAATCATCCGTTTTTGTTTTTAAATCACGTTTCCCGTTTCGGCCGGTCTGTATTTATGTTAATATTATGTGTATTCCAAGCAATCATTCTGTGTATTCCAGGCAACCGTTCTGTGTATTCTAGGCAATCGTTATGTGTATTCATGTTAGTAACACATGTTGTGATTTCATGTTAGTAACACATGTTGTGATGTGTTTGTGCATTCGAATGTTTAGGAGGATGAGTTATGTGTATTTTGTGTAAATATTCTGTGTATTCATGTTATTAACACAAGTTGTGATGTGTTTGTGCATTCGAATGTTAGGATGATGAGTTCTCTGTGTATTTTGTGTCAATATTCTGTGTATTCTCGGCAAACATTATGTGTATTCTAGGCAAACGTTCTGTGTATTCTATATAATGATTATGTGTATTATAGATAATGAATTCCCTGGAGTCATTCGCGTTCGCATCCACTAACATCTGTGTATTTTGTGTCAATATTCTGTGTATTCTAGGCAAACGTTCTGTGAGTTATAGATAATGATTATGTGTATTATAGATAATGAATTCCCTGAGTTCACGTCCGCGTCCACTAACACTAAAACGACGCCGTTTTACGTACGTGGTGCACATTGCTATGTGCACCATGGTGCAGGGTATAACGATTGCAAAATGTTCTGCCCCTCCAAATTAAAATCGAGCAAATTCAAAGATATTTACAGACTTACAGCCAGAGAGATCTCAACAACACAACTTTCTATATCCACTTCTCTTTCAGGAGTCCACCTGAACCCTCCCATATCATCCATCCATTTGCAAACTTAAATGTTTGAAATAATTATTAAACTCAATTTTTTTTATTAAAACCCTTAACCAATGATGAGTGATAACAACTTAAATCAATCTTAAAAAGTAGCCCAATTCTCATTTAAACAAAACCACTCAAGAAATGACTAGTTCTATTATGTTTGTTTTCTTTCACTTTTTTATTTCAAATGTCCTATTAGACCTAGGGATGGCTTTTTTGTTAATTACAAATGTAAAGACATCTAAGATTGTCCTTATTTTGTCATTGTTGTTATTATTATTATTATTATTATTATGATTATGTAGCACTGTCCTAATAATAGTGAAAAGATGTGAATAAAATTATAATCTAATGTTACAACAATGTATTAAAAATCATTTCAAGTACGGAATAAGTACACAACTTATCTACACTACACACCAACTAGCTGCAAAACAAAAGTTAGAAATGCAATCAATCAGATACGAAATTGAAGTAGCAAAGTAGCAAAAGACTCTGTTGTTAATGTAACCACATAAGCACAGACATGGAATTAGTGCATGTTGTCAGGAATCCCACCAGAAACCACACTGTCATCTACTGGCTTAGGGCCCCCACATGACCTCGAAACTGATTCAAACAGTTTCTCGATTTCAGGTGCACACCTAGTAAATGATCTGCTCCAGAAGTTATATCGAGGATTCTGTCAAAACAAAAAATAAGAGCCCGTGAAGATAATAATTGCTATGGAATTCATATCAATGTGTATGTTTAAATGGATTAATGGGGGGGTGTTTATATGGACACATATACAGTTCAGACCAACCATTTAATGAATTCAATAAATTGGTGAATGAATCAACCCATAGCCTAATTGGATGACACGATGGTAACCCCACAACACTTTTGAGGGCAAAGGACCATAAGTAAACCAGTCAAGATCNGCATCGTGGAGGTAGAGTCCTAATAGGGATAAAGTCAGATTTATAGGCTTATAGGCACCTGTAGTATTACCACTTATATATCTTTCGCTTATCCATCTGCTATGGGATACCTTCTTGATATATTCTTTCTTTCTGTCGTTAAAGAAGATTAATAGAATAAAGTGTTGATTAGCAAAAAGGAAAAGCCCGTTCTATCTTCATTAAATGTGGGGGGTGATTAGAAGTTTAGAACCTTAATAAATTTCCCGTTAGGACAAATAACATAGAGACTACAATCAAATATTATTTTTAAAAAATTAAAATAAATAAATAAAGTTTTAATTTATGGGAGATGAATAAAATTACTGAAGTAATACAAAAAGTCAACAGTTGCCTCTACTGAGGCTCGACCACACTCCCATCATCCATGTAAGAGTGTAAACCAAGACACAAGATACCACCAGACCACAAAGTCTTTAGCTAACTATTATAATTATTAATTTGTAAAAGTGTCAATTTCACACCAATATTAATTTTATATATTCAATAATTTTCGGTTTTCAAAAAAAAAATATATTCAATAATTTTCACTTTACATTTTGGTTTTATTTTTTGAGATTTTAAAACTTTACTTTGCTCCCAAAAGGGAGATGTCGCTTGGTATTTGCTCCTAAATTTTAGTCACGTGACTAATTGAGTTGCTTATGCAGACATTTTAAAACTTTACTTAATTTTATATATAGTAATGCTACCTTCCTATCTTGATTTCTCTTTTTTTTTTTTTTGAGTACTACTGACTCTGTTACAATGTAGTATCTGTTCATATAGCTACTTCCTCAACCTACTGAAGCACAACGAGTCAACAGTTCATATAGCTACTTCCTCAACCTACTGAAGCACAACGAGTCAACAGTTGACTCCACTGACTGTTTAGAAATCATTTTTTAATGTTTGGCAAAAAGTATCAATTAGAATCACCAAAGACCTTGTGGTCTAGTGGCATTCGGTGTCCCGATTTACACCCCCACATGAATGATGGAAATGAGTTTGAGCCTCAGTGAACTTGTTTTAAATTATAATATTGAATTATCAACCTTTTTTTTTGAAGATGATATTGAATTATCAATCTTAAAAAGTTGAATTAGAATTATTACAAAGCGCAAAATATTTCTTCATGCAAACAGTCATTTGCAAATTGCAAAATAAGTGCAGAAAGTGCATATTGGTGCAATAGGGAGTAATTAACGGCAATAATTGCTGACCAATAAAAACATAAAATAAAGATCATTTATGAGGATAATAAAATAATTACCCCCACCGGGCCACCATCGACCGTCGCGAAAACAGACAAACCCTTCATTAGCGCGACCACCGCACGGTTTTTGTGACGAAACAGATTTCGTCCGACAGACAATCCCACCAGGGCCCACCGGAGAGATAAATGCTCGTCAACATGCATCGACGGCATATATTCCATCGGAGCCTGTATTCATCTGAAGGTTCACGTGATTAACGCACATGGATTTATTTTTAATAGGGAGAGTACTGTTACATATGTATATATTTTTAGTACTATTAAGTCTGTTACACATATATTTTTCTTTTTTAATTCATTTTTTGTGATGTGATATTATTTAATTGATCACTAAATTTCACTTGTAATTAGTGATAAATCAACCAATTTATGAGTACTCAATAAATAAAAATTACATCTAAGAGAGAAAAAAAATTAGAGGTTAAGAAGCATTATCTTTACAACAATTACACAATTCTTTCTTCCCAACCAACTATCTAACTATATTTGATTCTTATATCTTATTTTTTGTTACATTTAATGCATAAATCTTATTTTTGTCACATTTAACCCTTTAACTAAATATAGAAAATGGTTAAAATGTATTAAATTTTTTATTCAAAAGAATACCAGCTTGGATGCATCAATTTTTAAGGAAGGAATATGTATAGTTTTGAATTAAAAATTCAACACATTGTTACTTTTTTTGTTTTAATACATATGTCGAAAAAATAATCAATTATGACAAACGTACATTAATTGATATAAACATAATATTTAAAGGCCAAATATAAAATTTATAAATAGTTATAAAATTAAAAGTAAAATTAATTTTATTGCAGGTAAACAACGCTATTATACTATATCCGTCCAATTTTATATGTATATTTTAATTAACGAGACTTGATTGATGGTATTTAAAATTTAATTCAATGATTAAAAGTAAAATTTTCTCTCGTAATTCGTAAATATTATAAGCAATTCTAACAACTCTATTTTTAATATTATATTTTTAACAAGTAAAGACTATTCATTATTTTTAATATAAATACTCCGTACTTAATTTACTTACTCTTTTTTGCGTTACACTTCCATCCGACAAAGTCACAAAACTAGTTGGTCAACAACAAAACATATTATTGTACCAAACACATGAAATACAAAATCACTTTCAAAAATTTCATATTATTGTTAACCAAACGAAGCCTTTTAATGTTTTTTTTTTAATAATACGATATTTTCGAACATATATGATATACCTTTAAGTCTTTAACCAAATATATACCACTCATTATAACCTACTACTACTCCACATGTTAATTGGACTGAAAGTAAATTTTTAATATTTTAATATAGCTTGAAATATATGTTTAGACTTAAACTTAATTACTATTTATCCCTCAATTATAGTGTAAATTTTAATTTATCCAATTATTTTAAAATATAGAAATTTGGCACAACTTTCACATTTAGAAATAGTAAAGTTAATTTGAAAATGTTTTTTTTAGTGTTACTTACTTTATTACATTGTAGTATATATCTCATGACCTTCCATATAGGAGAATTACTATATGTCATCTGAGCATAAGGTGCTTGACATTAATTTGGAAAAGTTAAGAGACAAATATAAGAAATGTGATTATAATTGAGGATCAAACATGATACTAATTTCATATGTTATAACCATACAAAATTAACATAATACATTATAGAGTACATCACAACCCACACATATAATCCTTTTTTTTTTTTTTTTAGTGATGAGTGACAAAGAACCACAAGGAAGTAAACTAACCTAAGTTGTTCATAGCTGACCAACTCAAACTATGAAAATCAACAAGACCGGTTGGCTACGAGTTAAACTTGTAATCCTGCAATCATTAAGTCATTGACCAATTATTATATTATGGACTCTAGTCCAAAAATGATATGTCTGTCATTAATGTATTATGTGTCTTCAGTTAATAAATTATGTCTTTGTAAATACGTTGAAGGCACATAATATGTTAATGTCATATTATGTGTCCGTAATTAACATATTATGTTCTTTCAATTTATTTACAAACACATAATCTATTAACTTAACATACATCATTTATTTAATGACATAACAAATAAAACCAATTTGATTTGATTGCTCCGCATATAATCCATTCTTCTATGGTATCCATTGGACCATATATGATATATAATTTAATATGGGGGTTGGTGTATGAAATGTGTGTGGCTATCATTGTAGTACATGATATGCACCAAGCTCACTTTATCATCAGATTCTTAACGTGTGCCCTCCCTGTTCTCGCGTGGTATCTATTGAGTGTGGTTACATAAATCCACCTTCTCAAACTCTCTTTTATTTTTGTCTAATCACGAGGTGTTCTAAATAGGTCTTAAAAATCTATACCATATTCAGACTAATCAAACAACCTAATTTAATGATAAAGTGCTGGTCAGATTATTTTTTGGTGGAAAAAAAAGTTCGAACACTCGACTTCTCTTAAAGGATGAGAGTGCATGATCATTCACGCCAACCACACTGATTACCTTCTCAAACTCTCAGTATCACTAGTCTCTTTGTTTTATATGTACTCCAATAATTTATACTCCCTAATTTATATCTTCCATTTTTTTTTTATATAAAAATAATACAAACAGAGAATAGCGAGTGTGAAAAACAAAAGCGTTGAAATTACCCGGCAAAAGTGCAAGACACACTCTTTCCAGCTCCTGCTGTTCTCTCCCCAACTCAACACCTCACCCATCTTTAAAAAAATACTACTTTTGAGCAATTTATTGCTGTTAAATTCAAGATTTTTACTATTTATAAACACACTACACTGTACATCTCCCAATATATACACACGGGGAGATTACAGAGACGTGTAAAGGAGTATTTTGTATATTTTTGTGTTTTTTTTTTGTTTTCTTTTTCTTTCTTCCTTTTGTCTATTTTCAAGAAATGGGTAGTGAGGGGAAGAGGAGGCTAATGGGGTTGCTGGGGGTGATTTGCATTGGGTTTTTGTTGAGTGTTGCTGTGGAAAGCCGTGAATTTGAGGAGATTTTCTTCAACAAAACGGAGCTGCCATTCTTGCAATCTGTGTACGGCGCCGCCGCCGCCGACACTAATCCTAACCCTGTTTTGGTTCCCCTAACTCTCATTCAAGGAGCTGATGCTAAAGGAGCTGGTATTTTCTTCTTTTCCCATTTTTTTTTGGTAAAAATTGCTGAATTTTTTTTGCTTTTTGTAATGGAAATGTTCTTGATATGAGTATGTGTGTGTGGTTGTGTGCTGTGCTGTTGAATTAGTTAAAAGTTAACTTTTTGTGTTCTATATCTGTTTGTATTGTTTTGCTTCTTCAGCAACATGAAATGGGAAATTTTAGATCTGTTAATATGTTAAAAGGGTTTTTTTTTTTTTTTTTTTTTTGTAGAGCCAATTGGGGTTTTGTTCATTTAGTTACTTGCTTTTGATGGCTCCATACTGTTACTTTTGGTTAACCTATTCTTGATGCCAGAATGGTTTCAAGTTTCTTTGTTTTAACTTAGCTGAATTACCTGAACTTGTGAGCTGAAAAACAACAATTTTGTAGTTTAGAAAAAGACAATCTCGGGTGCATATGCTTTGCTTTGGCTTTCACAGTTCAAATGAGTTGAGTTGAGTTGAGTTTCCCTGTGGTTTATATCTTCAGTGTGCCTTGATGGGACGTTGCCCGGTTATCACATTCATGAGGGGTATGGATCAGGAGCTAACAGTTGGGTCATTCAATTGGAGGTTTGTGCTCGATTTGCTTTGAATAGTCACACTAATCTTCAGTTATAAAAATGCTTTGTGGTGCGGTCTATTAGTTCGCTCTGCAGCCTTTCTTTATGCATTTTTCCTGTCATTGTTTGAACCATACTTTGTCTAGTGAAATGGACAGCCACAAAAGACGAGATTTGTTTTCCAATTGGCTTCTTGACTGAAGAAATGTTGTGCATGATTACAGGAGATGCTAAAGATAAAATAATGTTCACTTAGTAATCGTGGTTATAGTCTTATAGAATTTGAATCTCGTCTAATTTCATAAGCACTTTTAGGTTTTGCATGCTTTCGTGATTTAGAGGAGCATAAATGCATAATCGTGACTTTATGCCATGAAATTATACAGCACACTGCTGTTTTTCTTTGATTTGGAACCTAAGTTCTGTGAACGAAATTATGGTAGGGTGGTGGATGGTGTAACACCATTAGATCATGTGTTTACCGCAAAACTACGCGGCGTGGGTCGTCAAAATTCATGGAAAAGAAACTTCCATTTACCGGAATTTTGAGCAATAAGGCTGAGGAGAATCCAGGTTTTCCCCTATAATTGTACACAATAATGTTCAGAAAACTCGTCTCTTTTCAAGTTTCTGAAAATGCCATTTGCCACACTTTTTAAGTTTTTGTTCTATTTTGTTTTTCCAGATTTTTACAATTGGAATAGAATTAAAGTTCGCTACTGTGATGGTGCATCATTCTCAGGAGATAGCGAAAACCAGGTTTGTATTAGTGCAAATAATTATGTTTCCTTTAGGTTTACTCATGTTGCTCTGCTTTTGGGCTGGAAAAAGTTAGTGGAACGAATTATAGCACTTGGCCTTGAGCTTTGAATTTCTTATTCTACTTTTTGGGTTATTGATTTAAATAATTTTTTGCTTTTGCCTTTTCCCTTCTCTTCTTGATCGTTGCATAATCCATCTTCATATCTTCCTTCTACATTTTTTGGTCTTTCAGTAAGTAGGTCGGGTGATTGGGTAATTTTTTTTTTCTCAGAAACGGGCACGATATTTATCTTTCCATGCTCTATTTTCACGGCTAGACCAATTTCATTATTACTGTAATGAAATATTTTGTCCATAGCCAAAGACCTTGTGGTCTAGTGGCACCCGGTGCCCCGGTTTACACTCCCACATGGATGAGCCTTAGTGGAGGCAACTGTTGACTCTTTGTGCTTCAGTAGATTGAGAAAGTAGCTATGAACAGATACTACATTGTAACAGAGTCAGTAGTACTCAAAAAAAAAAAAATTGTCCATATGATAACCAATAGATCTTGGCATGATAAAAATCAGTAGGATTTGTAAAATGATAACGAATCCGAATTCCTTTCTTCCAATGAAAGGCTTCAAAATAATCATGACCTAAATTTCCGTTCATATGTTCCATCAAAGCCCTGAAATAGCAACGGGTATTTGCTCATAATGTTATTTCTATGCTGAGGTGACATACCTAGTTTCCCAGAGTTTGCTTATTATAGCAAATCGAAGACCGGAGAGGAAATTAGTTGTCATGTCACATAGGGTGATTTTCTTGAGTGACGACTATACATAGATGACTTCATTGTTATTTTTCTGCATCGATTGAGAAATGTACTGAAACTTTCAACAGGCTGCACAGCTGCAGTTTAGAGGGCAACGCATATATGAAGCAGCAATGGACGAGTTAATGTCAAAGGGAATGCGGAATGCTGAGCAGGTAATATTTTCTAAGCATTTTATTTATTTATTTATTTAAATTTTAGATCGATTTGCCCCGTCTTATTACCTTTTTCGGTGCCACGAATTCTGTTTCAGGCTCTTCTTTCTGGATGCTCTGCTGGTGGTCTTGCTTCCATATTGCACTGCGATGAGTTCCGAAGCTTATTTCCTAGTAGTACTAAAGTGAAGTGCCTGAGTGATGCGGGATTGTTTATGGATGCGTAATTTCCAAACTTTTATGCTTCTGTGAATACCGAAAATCTCGTGTTCTGTTGAAATTAAGATTCAGAATATTGCGTTTTATAATCAATAGTAATGACTAATGATGACCCTTTATGGATTTGCAGAACGGATGTGTCTGGTGGGCATAGCCTTAGGGATATCTTTTCGGGCGTAGTAACTGTCCAGGTATTTTCACAAGTGAAATTAAACTTATATCCGTTTCTAAGAAGATATAAACTCGTAGCATTTAGTTCTAGCATGAGATTTAGATAGAACTGCTCATCATAATGCCTATTCACGGTTTTTTGGTCATTTGAAAGGATCTCGTGAAAAACCTGCCAAAAACTTGTACCAACCACCTCGATCCAACCTCGGTGAGTACTTCCTCTTAATTTCGTTCTATTAGTTCTTTTCCTGTTCTATTATTTCGTTGCTGACACGGTTTTGGACTTCAATTTCCTTTTTCAGTGCTTCTTTCCTCAGAATTTGATCGCAAACATCAACACTCCGCTCTTCATACTCAATGCTGCCTATGATTCATGGCAGGTAATACACATTAACGTTTTAAGGCCAATGTTTTATAGGAACTCACACGAGACACGACTGCTAAGCTATTTTTAAGATGAAGAGTTGCTAAAAGAATTACCTTATTTCAGGTCCAAGCTAGCTTGGCTCCTCCTTCAGCCGATCCCAATGGGGCTTGGCACGACTGCAAAGCGGACAATCAGAAATGCTCGACGTCACAGATTAAGTTTCTGCAAGGTAATCCCGGTAGAGGCTTCTTGAATTTGCATTATGGGCTGTAATCTCACTTCAGCTCGTTTTCTCTTCTCGAGCAGGGTTTAGAAACGATATGCTGGACGCTGTGAAGGGGTTTGCAGAATCTAAACAGACGGGGTTGTTCATAAATTCATGCTTCGCCCACTGCCAGTCCGAGAGGCAGGATACATGGTTCGCTGACGATTCTCCTGTTATCAATAACAAGGTACGCCAAAACATCTGCTATTCACGGTAAATTCATATGAATTCGGTTTGATGTTAGTCTATAATTCACACCCAAACTTCCTCCATTTAATGTTGTGGTTACACCCGTAACTATGTTGGGTTCTGATTAGCCCATACTAAAGAGGTAAACCAGCTTAGATTGTCCATAGTTGATCTTTTATAAATAGCTCTCATGGAGTCTTCAAGTGTCTAACTAACTCGGTTGAGGTTGTCCCTCTTCGTTTGAAAGCCGTTGCTATAGAAGATTGTCCCAAAGCACACAACTATTTGATCTCTTTCGTTTCTCGACGGTGAAGTAAGACCAAGCTCATGAGTTTATTATCCTAGGTCGGAACAAGTTGATAGGATCCCCTTTTTTACGTCCCCATGTCCCCCCGTGTGGTGACATGGGGGCAAAAAAAGGAAAGAGAGGGATGGGATTTCTCTCGCTTTTGGCATAGCGAGCCCCCAGTGGGAGGCTCGCACGACGGGCTATTAGCTCAGTGGTAGAGCGCGCCCCTGATAATTGCGTCGTTGTGCCTGGGCTGTGAGGGCTCTCAGCCACATGGATAGTTCAATGTGCTCATCGGCGCCTGAACCTGAGATGTGGATCATCCAAGGGTCCGTGTATTTTTTATTTTTATTTATTAAAGATTTGTTTAATGGTTATAAACTATTTAATACTTTAATAGGTAATATTAAAATATTAAATATTAACTTAAAAAACATCTAGAATTTGAACAATTTAGGGTTATTTTGATCAAAACGATGTCGTTTTGAGTGAAATAACCCATTTAAAAAAAGAAGGGAACAACACCTAATCGGTCGATTAGGCGGCCTAGTAGTTGCTTAGGCTGTCTAGTCGGCACCTAGGCGGCTATCTAGCTGACTGCCTGACTAGCTGCCTAGACCACTGACTATGGTGATACGCTAGGCAACTGGCTAGCGCCTAGCGCTTAACCGGATTTTTGCAACACTGATTTACCATATAATAATTCATATGTGTTCAAAAAAAAATGCAGGCAATTGCACTTGCAGTTGGAGATTGGTTTTTTGATCGGGCTAACGTGAAATATATTGACTGCGCATACCCTTGTGACAAAACATGCCACAACTTGGTGTTCAGATGAGCCTTTGCACTTTTTATTTCTTTAATTTATTGGAGTATAATTTTAGCTGAGTTTATGTAAGATAATCTGTCAGTAATTTATGGTTCCCATTAATTTACAAAATTTGCAAGTGTAAAAGAATTGAGGGATAGAATAATGTGATGATTGTCTTGTTGTAAGCAATTGTTTTTCTTTTGGGTAATAATTTTATAGCATTTGAGTTAATTGAACTAAATTGTATTTTAGTTATACAAAAAACAATTGTATTTTAGTTAATTCAGTTACTAAATAATTTTTTTTTTAGGAAAATGGTTAAATAACCCTTCTAACTTTACTTAAGAAGTTAATTAGACCCTAAATTTTTTTAAAGTAGCAATTAAACTCATCAACATTGTATTTTGGTGCAATGAAGTCTAAAAATCGGTTAGTGACATACTGTCACAGGTTACTAGGTTTCGGTCAACATTCTGACCAACTTTGGTGAAATTTTCAGTCAACTTCTACGTCGTTGGTGAATCAACGGAAGAGAAGGCAACCACTGGGTTACCTTCTGAGATGGCAACATAGTGGTTGCCTCACGGTGTCATATTAACATGTTTAAGAGATTCTAAATGAGTTATCATGTCATTTCGTGTTGCGTAGACACAAAACTTACTCCCTCCGTCCCTAAATGGATGTCGCATTTACTTTTTTACACGCTTTTTAAAAAATTAAAGTAAAGTAATGTGCTTTCCAATTATACCCTTCACTTTTTCACTTTTAGAAATAATAAAAGCAATAAAGAATGCAAAAGTCATAAGGGTAAATTGGAAAAAGTAAAATGATGGTGATGTTCAATTTTGGAAAGAGGACAACATTTTGGGACAAACTAAAAAGAAAAGTAAGACATGTAAAATGGGACAGAGGGAGTATTAACTAAACTTGTTTATCGTGTCAACTCATTTAAAGATTTGTATTCCTGTTTAGAACTTTAACTTGGTTATTTCCCAAAAAAAGAACTTTAACTTGGTAGCTTTAACCGGTTGTGTTCGTGTTTAGCTTTATTGTGTTTATCTCATTATTTTGTGAACCCATTAACAAATTTGGTTACTGAAATTGATAAGTCTGGTTAATTAGACACTTCTAAACGTTACAACTAATTATTGCCCAAATTTAAAAATTCGATTAAAAGGGAAATTATATTTTACATTGTACATGGTGATTTGTGGGTATATTTTGCATTTGATAAAATTGTATTATTCTACATTTCATTGGCAAAAGCGTAAAACAATAGTTATACCACAGACTTAGGTCCTCCTTGTAAGATAAGGTGAACACGTCCTCATTTACATACTGAATGCTCGCAATTTATACACTAATGTCCACAATTTAAATTCTGAACATTCAATATGTAAATTGTTTATTTTGGACTCGAGTCCACCTTGTGTATTCGAATCTACAAAGTAATTTATCAGTGTAAACTGTATCGTATTATTTTACTAATATAATACTTATAGAGCTGTCAAATCAAGCTAAGCATATCGAGTCGTCTTACCCCACTTAAAATAAGGGTGGGGTAAGCTTTAAATGTTTAGGCCCACCAAAATTGCAAGCTTTGACAAGATGGGCTAGGCGGGCTGTGGGCTTGCCACCTAGTTTATATCCAAAAAAAATTGTATAAATAATTTCTAATTTTTTTAAAACTTTATATTAATACTATTAAATTAATAAAAAAATACTTGGAACCATATTAAAAATGTCATCTATCTATCTATCTATCTATTTAGACTTTTTTTTTTTTTTTTTTTTACAAAAATTTATTTAGACTTATTTGTTACTATTGCCTTTAACAAATTATATTAATATTTGTTTAAATTATCTAAACTATTTTATAATGTAATTATTAACTTTTAAAAATCTCAATTAAACTTAATTTTTTTAGGACTTTGGTGGATCGGTCGGTCAAAACTCGCAAGTCTAGACAAGGTTGGGTGGGCTAACATTTTCATAGCCCGCAATGGCAGGCTTTGACGAGCCCCCTCTGCTGACTCGCTTTAACAGTACTATACAACAATGTAAAAATTATGTGGCTAAAAACTATCGGTTCCTCGTCTACCAAGTAGTATCGATTATACGATTAGACATTATCAATTATACACGGACCGCGTAACATCAAACGAGATTTAGATAAAATTGAAGTTGTACAAGATTTTGATTCCATATAGTATAAGATTTTGATATAGATAACACGAGTGTCAGCTCAATTATATGATACGTACTCATTACAGCTGGCTTGAATTTTAATGTTTTCTTTATTAATATAATAAGGCGACAATGAGCTGAGTTTTCCAAACTTCATCTTCTGCTAATCATGCCACTAATAGTCCATTATTCATATACCCCGGGGCCCAAATAAGTCAAATCTCATGCAATAATTCAAATTAATGTAGACATTACAAGGATGATTGAGGATTGGAAAGAAAAAAAATGTTTAGATTCTCATCACAGATATTGACATTTTTAT
This sequence comes from Ipomoea batatas, assembly GCA_002525835.2. NCBI lineage: Eukaryota > Viridiplantae > Streptophyta > Magnoliopsida > Solanales > Convolvulaceae > Ipomoea > Ipomoea batatas. The sequence goes on along the minus strand of CM008336.1, from coordinate 20,937,711 downwards.
AATGTGAGTAACTCGTGATTTAAGGGAAGTCATATGAATTGAATATAATGACATATTTGGTTTAAGAAAATAGAATTTTTAGACTAGGTGATGAAAAATCAACCAGAAATGTGTTTATGAATGGAAGAGTTAATTCCAGCAATGGTCTTCCGACTATGTTGATTTTTCAAAATTAGTCCCCGACTTTTAATTTGAACAATTTAGGTCCCTTGACTTTCAAATTCTTTCCAATGTTGGTCCTTTCGTCAAATTTTGGTTAAATTGAGGTCAAATGAAGGGGTAAAAAATTGTCCGTTCACATGTTTAGTGTATTATTACTCGTATTTCTCCTATCCTTAGGCTGTATATATGAATATAATCTCAGTCGAAGTCTTAATCAAAGCCATATAATCTCATTCGATGTCTCTTTGAATGATATTGTATTCATATATATAGCGTATAGGACAGAAGAAATACGAGTATACAAGTAAACAGACAATTTCATCCCTTCATTTGACCTCAATTTAACCAAAATTTGACGAAAGGACCAACATTAGAAAGAATTTGAAAGTCAAGGGACCTAAATTGTCCAAATTAAAAGTCGGGGACTAATTTTAAAAAATCAACATAGTCGGAGGACCATTGCTGGAATTAACTCAGAATGGAATATAATGGTAAAGTAGATGCAGAGAGTTGTACGGAGGAATGAAGAGGTACACACTCCCCACCACCACTATTCCCCTATGGCCTGCCAGCCAGCAATGGCTATGGCGATGCCCAAAGGACAAATTATACCCTTTTTTCTCTTCCTTTGCTTCCTACTGATCTTCCTTCGTCTTCTCCACTTTTTTCCTGACTTACTACTATGATGTTTAGTTTGAAATGGTAACAATCAGATCACAATGTACTTAGCGTTTTATAATTTAAAACTAAAACTCATTAGAGCAATTTTATTTGTAGTTTTTGCGGGGTTCTTTCAAAAACAAAAAGTCGAGGGTGATTTTTTTTTTTTTAATTAATGAGGGTGAGGTTTTCGACTAGTTTTTTCTCTACAAGTTTAAAACTTTTGTGGGCCTATTGAAGAGAGAAAAATCAAGAAAAGGCGGTGTATATGGGCACCTACGAGGAGGCGCGTAATGATAGTTTTTTTTTTTTTTTTTT
>CM008336.1:20882369-20893396 GCA_002525835.2 Ipomoea batatas | reverse complement strand
ACTGAAGGTACATTACTTTTGTACTGTAGGTACATTATTTTAGGGTACATTATTTTTGTACTGAAGGTACATTATTTGATATATACTATCAAATAATGTACCTACAGTACAAAAATAATGTACCTTCAGTATAAAAATAATGTACTTTTTATTTTTGGTCCACACAGCTGTGTGGACCATGGTCCATGCAATAATTTGCCAGCTAGTCTAAACTGAGGATCTGAGGCTCCCAAAACACTGATCTTGTTGCATGTGTCGCATCCACGTATAATAGTCCTCCAATGACATATCACCCGCATATCTAAAACCCTCAGGCATACACAACCACTCCTTGCTAATCGTTCAAAGTCAACCGAAGACTTACGGATCACTTCCAAAGCATCCAACCTAAATTGATTCGAACTCTGATAATCCACCACGGAAGCGCGAAGCAACTCCTTAGCCTTCTGACACCTCTCCTCAAGAACTCTCGAAGCCTCCTCGGTGATCCGCTGCCTTATGTCCTGCTCTGATAATCCACCCGCTGCCAATCTAAGCTCCACTGCTCGCACCTGTTCCTGATATCAAGAAGAAAGATTAGACAATAGAGCACAAAGATCCTTCGTCTCCACAGAGCGTGCACGAGAACGCCCAAAGCTCTCTACGTTCGCTGCAACCGCCTAACCACAAGAAAAACACACAAAAAGTTTAAGCACGATCAAGTGACTAACAAAAAAGAAGACATAAGGGCTGCGTCAAAAGCTTACTCACCCGGTAAAGTTAGGCAATCACTCTCCTATGGAGACTGTCATCCTCGAGGGACTTTATGGACTGCTGATTAAGCGGGAAGACAACATTGTCTCCCCATTCCAAAGGATTAAAATTGAAGTGCTTGCCACACATTGTGAAATCCTCCCACCCGGCCACAGTAAGAGTCAAAGGTTGAACATGGCTCCGATCCCGACGGCATTGGCTCACCCTGATCAGGCTCCACCTTAGCCCGTTTCCGCGAGGCCTCCGTCTCAACCGCCGCCGTGGTCGCCATATGAGTAGAGCCAGTCACCATCCCAACACCACAATAAGGAGGGGGTGGCAAGTTGGAAGGTCCATCCATGGGCCTCTTACCCTTGTCTTGGGGAACCGCCGTAGAAACACAATAGGAAAATAATCGCCTAAACTTGGAACTCAATCATTTAAGCTGTGACTTCCAAAAATAAACCAGTATCGTGTCTTGAAATCATGTACTAAAATGGGTCAAGCTCGAGGCTGAACACCAAAATGCCTATACCCAACCCATCACATAGAAAAATAAAGTTGTAATACATGGCATGTTAGTTGATGGTCTTTTTTCTTCAATCAAAGTAGACATTGGCAGATAAGAATCCCACTATCATGCCATCGAATATTTTTTGAAAAAGGATCATGCAATAAGTGCAAAGTAGTATAGTAAAATAAGCAACCATTGCCGAGAGTATGTTATAGTGTTCTCATCATATTACAAAAGGTACAAGGGTAAGAAAACGGCATACAAGTTACAAAAACAAACCTAGAATAGTGAACACCAAAAAGGAAGAAATGCTAGTAGGTGGGGGATAATGAAAGGAGCAAAATGAAGTCCTGTATCCATCCACAGATCAGCCAAAATTTGGCTTGATCTTCATTTTGACTACTGTCTTGCCAGATGATCTCAACACATCCATACCATACACCAAATCCGAATCACACGTTAGTGAAATCCAGTCAGCTTCTTCATCTTGATACATGATAGAAAAATTTTCTAGACATATTTTGAACCTTGTCTCCAATTGCTCCTCCAAATATTTCAAAGTTGAGGAGGATGGGAGCGGAAACCTTATGGTATTATCTTCATAGGTTACCTTTATGGACATCAGGGACATGGTGCTATTGCCTTGGAGTGTAGTTGTTGTGGCTTCTTCAGGAGGCAGAGCAGGACATGATTGATTTCCCTTATGCTTCTTAACAGCTTGTACATGTTGTTTTTGGTTGAGAGAGCAATTGGACCTTTTTACCTTGTGATTTGGCCATCTATTGATGCCAAAGTAGCGACATGCTCGCTTGAATGTAGCTGTGCTAACTGCACAATATAATATAATGGGAGATTAAAGAAAAGCAAATGTGTGTATGAGAAAGTATATATTCAAGCAATAACCACCTATCTATCCATGCACTAAGAAAATATTGAATACTACATACCACATCAAATATATGATAAAACTGTAGTGTTAGCTCACCTCTAAAAGTTTTAGCAGCATCATTGCGACTCTTACCAAACAGTTGCTCAAGAGCCTGGAGGGTAATTCCATAATCTTTCTCCCACCTGCAGATAGTGTGGGTTTTCTCTGAATTACTTTTTCCACCTTTGGCATCATCAATGCTATTAGTATTATTTAACTCAACAACAACAACATTATTTGTTTCTTCATTTGTTGGACTGGATTCGGGAATGTGGGGTTCAGAAGATGAGTCCTTCTGTTGCAGCAGCATCCCTCCCGACCCTGCAGCATTATACTGTGCAGGCCAAATGTGAGCAGTATGATTCTCTTCCGAGGCAGTACCAACTTCATTTGTTGCACTAGGTTCAGGAATGTGGGGTTCAGAAGATGAGTCCTCCTGTTGCAGCAGCATCCCTCCCCTCCCTGCTGCAGCATTATATTGTGCTTCAAGTGCAGGCCTAATGTCAGTAGTATGATTCTCTTCCGAGGCAGTACCAACTTCTTCTAAAGAGCGTCTAGTGATGCCAAAGTCGCGACATGCTCGCTTGAATGTAGATGTGCTAACTACACAATATAATATAGTGGGAGATTAAAGAAAAGCAAATTTGTGTATGAGAAGGTATATATTATATTCAAGCAATAACCACCTATCTATCTATCTATACACACAGAAAATATTGAATACTACCACATCAAATATATGATAAAACAGTAGTGTTAGCTCACCTTTAAGAGTTTTAGCAGCATCATCGTCACTCTTACCAAACAGTTGTTGAAGAAGCTGGCAGGTAATTCCATGATCTTTCTCCCACCTGCTAACAGTGTGGGTTTTGTGTGAATTACTACTGTTTCCACCTTTGGCATCAATGCTATTATTTAACTCAACAACAACTACATTATTTCTTTCTTCATTTGTTTCACTGGATTTGGGAATATGGGGTTCACATGGTGAGTCCAGTTGCATCATCCTGCATTTTGCTTCATGTAGTGCTGGCAAAATTTTAACAGTATGCCTCTTAAGGTTGTCACTCTTTTCTAACTCTGCAGCAAGCCTACAAAAGTTGTCTTGCAACTGCCTTTTCTAACAGATCCATGCTCTGTTGCACCATCCCTCCCAATCCCCTGTTTTCTGCTTCAAGTGCTTCTGCCCAAACGCCAAGGCTTTGATTCCCTTCTATACAACTTGGCCGCATCATAATTCCCTTCCTATTCTCTAACTCTTGAACCTCACTATCATCTGCAAAATTCCACAATCTAAATGGATCGATGGAATCACCGGACAACGGGGAAAAGTAGTCCATCCCTGGCCTTGGGGGGCTCACTATCATTCCTCCGCCCATATCCAACAGTAAATCGCACTCTGTATTAACAGAGTGATTATCAGAATCTCTTTGTGGATGATTAACAACACTACTCTCACCTTCTACACTCATTTCCCACTCCCTCAACGACGCCGCAGCAGCATTCTCGCCGGTCGCCATCTCCGTAACAGGGTTCCATGGGAGATCGCCATGGTTGAACAACCACCTCGTGTGAGACGGAGAGGCAGCATATGGTAACGCCAGTCCCGTAGATGCCAAATTTTCAGCAGAGGGGTCAATGAACAATGATGTATCATCATCATCATTCTCAAAAAGTGTCATTGCTGTGAGATTGATTTGGTGGAAAATGTAAGGATGTTTAATTTCGGCTTCGGCTTTGCTGGGGATCTTTGTTGACTTGTGGATTAGGTTAGCGTCGGGTCGCCCATCTATATATATAATATAACGAATTATTAACGATATGATGACTCCATTGCCGGCTGCTGCCCTTTGAACCTTTTTTTTTTTTCCACAAACCCCTTTGAACCTTAAACCTTTGGCTCCTTCAATATCAACAAGGCAACAAGCCAGCAACTCATAATATTTTTTGAAGAAAAAAAAAAGTTAAATAAGTCATTAAAATATATATATATATATATAGATTTCTATTCTGGTGAGAACAATTCTTTAGGTGTGGATATGAGGACAAATTATGGCTGTTGATTGTGTTAGATCTAATGGTTATTATTTATTTTGATATATTTATTATTGTCAATTTTTTTTTAAGAGTGGGTAGTTTTTTAAAGAGTGGTGGTTAATTATATGGGTTAATCTGGGCCATTCAAATTATTAATTTAAGGCAAAAACTTGTGTGAGACCGTCTCACCATGAGACCGATCGGGTCAGGTTGGGTCAAGATGCAAGTGTAACACTTATATGCACACATGTCATACTTATATGCTCAAATGTAATACTAATCAGGAATAAAATTTTTGTTACTTATTAGGATAAATGTAATACATTTAAGGGAAAATACAATACTTTTACATTTCGATTTAAAAGTATTATATTTTTCCTCAAAAGTATTATATTTGCCCTTATAAGTGAGAGAGACTTGTCAACATTACTTATTATGAAAAATGTATTACTTTTTCTCTTATAAGTAACAAAAATTGTATTTTTGATTAGTGAATATTTGAGCATATAAGTGTGAGATTTGCACATATAAGTATGACATTTGCATGGTGCTTTGACCCGACCCGACCCGTCTCACGAATAAGGATCTGTGAGACGGTCTCACACAAGTGTGACCCTTAATTTAATGCTGTGGATTTGACTTCACATCCTCACCTAAAGCCTTGTTCTCATGGGATTGAGTCCTTAATCAGGTGAGAACCATGTCCCAGGTGAGAACATAAGACAAATCAAACTGTTGATCTAGGTATACCATGAGCAGCACGGTTCGCAGACCGCCTAACAAAATAGAAACAAATGTTACAGTATTATACATAGTCATCGTCAACAATAACACCATACGCAGCATTAAAATGAATCTCCATGGAACGCATTAAAGACAAGCTGCGCATCCATCTCAACATAAACTCCATCAACCCCCATCTCGTGCAACTGATAGCTTCTCTTACGTCCAGCTTCAATTCGCAAACTTTGAACACCCCGTCCATGGCAACACCTTATAGCCGCCAAGAATATATCCTCTCCATTCATAGCGTACAGACTCCATTACAAGGAACCTTTTTTATCCTCAACGCATCAGCAGTGGGAAGACGCATAGAACTCTACTGCCAAAAATCTATATTCACCTTCAGAGGGATATATATCCAGCTTATCAGTTCAATAGCCGACGTTGTATGTGTACCCTTACAACGTCGGCTAACATTTAGCCGACGTTGTATGTGTACCTTACAACGTCGGTTAACATTTAGCCGACGTTGTATGTGTACCTTACAACGTCGGCTAACATTTAGCCGACGTTGTATGTGTACCCTTACAACGTCGGCCAGATCAACGTCGAATTTTAGCCGACGTTAAAGGGTCCATTTAACCGTCAGTTAAAAGCCGTGTAGTAGTGAGACTACACAAATTAATAAAGTTCAAATAAATACAATAACAACACATCAAGATTTTGAAATAATTTTTTAGGGAAACGAACCAGATGCAGCATCACTCTATTCTCATAATTGTCAAGATTATACAGCCCCTTTGCAACATCAAAATATATTAATCGTGATATGAATCTCATCAAATTTAAGACAATATTAAAATTATGATTATATTTAAATAATTTAAGAAATAATAAATAAACAAATGCGTACGACAAGGTGTAGAATTCATATTATATTTAAATAAGTAATTATTATTATAATATTTTTATTTATATTGAAAAAAATGATAATTAAAAATTTTTGAGTTACATATAATGTACAAAGTTATAAAGACAATTGATGCAAAATCATTAAAAAAAATTAATCTATAGTATTTTTTATAAGGGCACGTAGTGCATTATAATATTTAGTAATTAGTTAGCATCAATGTTAGAATTTATTAAATAGTAATAGAGTTAAATTAAAGTATTGTATTGATAGCTATATCCAACAAAAATGTAATAATGGTAATTTTGTCAAATAATAACAATGTAGTGTACAATATTTGAAGTACAATATGTACATTTACTATCACAAAAGAAAAGGAATAAAAACTAAGAAAATAACTTGAATTGACACATGTAATCTTTTGAATTGAGTATTAAATATATAAGTAATCAATATTAATATAATAGTATTTTAGATTTTTATTTAGAGTATATATATTTCAGATAATGCAGTAATAAATATTGTTCTATTTATAAAAAAATTTAAATTTATTTTATTATCTCAATATAATAAGGACATTTTTTTTATGGGGAAATAGATTATTAAAGTTATCAGCTTTCCGATGGTATATTTGCAAAAGATTTTGTTTTATAAATATAAAATATTCCGGTGAGGAATTCAATGTATCCATGCATTCAACAGGCAACATGTGTATCAATATATTCACAATATATATACTCCATATCACATAATATCATCATATTTAAAGGTTCCTTATATGCATGGTTGTGCTTCATTATTTATCCTTTTTTTTTTATAAGGATCAAATAAGTTATTGACTATTCATGAAAGTCTAATTAAGTTTTAGAACTATAAAAAGTTTCAATTAGATACATGTAGTTAGAAAAAAAAATGCAATTAACTCTATTTGACCTGTTATTGTTAGTAATCTCAAAGTTGAAGGTGATTGGTATGCTACAAAAATATGTTCCAATGACTTGGATACGCAATTCACATAAACATAATAATAATAATAATAATAATAATAATCAATTATTATTATTGACTCTAATAATAATAATAATATTTGAGTTCGGTTGAGCAAGATGTAGTCCGACAAAATCAAGAAACTTAAATTATCAACCAAAAAAAGTTGATAATCAATTAATGTTTTTTTATTTTTTTAAATTTAGTACTATTGACTCTATTATAATGTAGTATCAGTGCATAGTTCATATATATATACTTTCTCAACATATTGAAGCACAAAGAGGCACAAAGAGGCAATGCTCTCAACTGCGAGCTTTCTCAACTTATTGAAGCACAAAGAGTCAATGCTTCCATGCACTAACAGGGCGTTTGGTTGGGAGGAGGGAATCAGGGTGGAAAAGAATTGTAATTCGGTGGAATTGCAATTCAATGAATAAAGTATGAATTGAAATTACAATGTTTGGTATGCAGAAATAGGAATACAGGGAATTGAAAGGTAAGAAGTGACAAAATGACTAAAATACCCTTATGTTGTGATAGATGTTGTAGTAATAGTAGTAGTAGTAGTAGTAGTAGTAGTAGTAGTAGTAGTAGTAATAATAATAATTCTTTCAAAATAATAATAATAATAATAATATTATTATTATTATTATTATTTCAAATTTTTATTAAAAAAAAGACAAAAAAAAAAAAAGAAGACAAAGGGTATGGAAGGAGGGGCAAAATTGTCTTTACACCAACAAATTGCCCCTTCTCTCCACCGAATTGCAATTCATGGGGTACCCCACGAATTGCAATTCATCATTTGGAGGGAATTGCAATTCCCTCAAACCAAACACTGTAGTTAGGGAATTCACTGAATTGCATCCCAAACTACATCCAACCAACACTACAAGAAATTTCACATTTAGTGACAACCTCGGTTGTCACCAAAACTATCGATTTTGGTCACTATTGTAATTAGTGACCAATTTTTGAAGTCGTCACCTGTCGTCACTATATCCTCCGTCACTATTGTAATAGTGACGACTTTTGAAAAGTTGTCACAATTACTCAAGACATTTGTGACAATGTTTGCATACACTAATAGTATTTGAGTGATACCAATAGTGGTCACAATAAATATACAATTGAGTGAATTCTTTTTTTGGTCCTATACTTATTGTGCATTGGACAATTTTAGTCCGAATTTATTAATTTGACCACATTATATCCAGACTTTTAAAAAGTTAGACAATGTTAGTCCAAAGGTACAATCACCGTTAATCAGCCGTGAAGTTGAAGGGCAAATCCGTCCTTTCAAGTCCAATTCTTCACTTTCCCTTCTCGCTTCTAATTTTATTCTCTTCAAATCTCTTATCCTTCTCAGATCTTCCATCTCTGTGCTCAGATTTCTTGGTTTTTGTTAGTTAAAGAAGAAATTTAAGATCTGTTAGTGGAAGACCAACATGTATTGTTCGTAAGACCAAGTCCCGTCGTTAAGCACCCTCTGCCAGTCTTTCTCGTGGAAGAAATAGAATATGAATAAGTTGGGGCAACTTCCTTTGCCATCATCCCTTTTCCTGGTCTCCATATCTAAGACATGGTTTCCTTCAGATAGTTAAACTTAACTGTCTTTTCCGTAATGAGTGAGCCTGCTAGCATGTAGCAGTCTTCCTCCTCTTCATTCAATCCTTCCTCATCAATGTTGATCTCCACTTCTTCGTCGTCTTGGTGGATTTCGACGGCCAGCGGCGACAACAACCAATTTCCGGGATCTGAATCTGCAGTGGGCAAGGAAGCGGCGTCGCCGCCTCCTGAGGAGAAGACAGAGGCATGCAGAGGAGAAGCCGCCGGATAAGGTGGAAGAGGGGAGTTCACCGGCCGCGGACGGGGATAAGAAAGAACAGAACCAGCCCCCACCACCCCCAATCAAGGATTATACATACAGTTGTATATATACATACACATATGCATATATTGTGATTTGGTATTCATACATATATACTACCGGCAAAATCCAAATTGGATAGGGGGTTTCGAAAATTGAAAAGAGCAGCGACGGTTTTGTGAGGGCAGATAGATTTGAAGAGCTTGGATGAGCAGTTGGAGAGGCATCTCAATCGAGCTTGGACTATGGAGAAGAACAAGAAGAAGCTGACGCAGGACGATTTCGTTCTCCTCTTCGTCAACCTCCACGCTCCGGCCGCCGCTGCCGTCCAGGTAGAGGTTTGATTGGAAGTTGACCCTGCAAAGCTCATTTTTCCCCAATTTTCGTTAAATATATTTCCACTTTATTTAATATACTAAAAAAAAGTTTACTCTTTATTTTTTTAAAAAATCCCTCATATTAATATTATCCTGATCATTTTTAAAGGGATAAAATTATTGACTGATTGTATAAATAATAGAAAATTATTAGTAAATTTACTCCCTAGAAAATGATATATTAGTACTCAAAAAAGAGATGGGACTTATAACATTATAAATACAAAAATGGTGAAAATTTTATTGGTTTTTTTTAATTATATATATATAATTTTGGAAAAGATAAATAATTACCTTTGATTTTTGAAGGACTGTTTTCTTATGTAATCCGTGAATATTGCAACGAGTTTGGGTTGAACTTTGCAATTTGCAGATGGATCTTTGCTTTTGTGTGGTGTTTTGTATTTGAGTCTGTAAATGGTGAAGAACGTATGCTAATCTTTAAAATAAAAGGCTGATGAAGATCGAATTGGACTAGAAAGGACGGATTTGCCCTTCAGTTTCACGGCGGAGTAACGGTGATGGTAACGTTGGACTAAAATTGTCCACTTTTAACAAAGTGAGGGCAAAATGTGGTCAAATTAATAAATCCGGACTAAAATTGTCCAATGCATAATAAGTGTAGGACCAAAAAAGGAATTCACTCTATACAATTAGTGACCTAATATGTTATTACAAAAAATTGATTTAGTGACAACTACAATCGTTGCAATTAATTATTTTATTGTGACAATACTTTAGTCACAATAATTATACTTATTTGTAAGAATTGTTCTTGACGCAAAAATGATTATCAGTGACAAAAAAAATAGTTACAAATAATTATTTTGTTGTGATAACAAACATAGTAACAAATATTATATTTAACATTGTTTCTCCTTAATTTTTTGAGCAAATACTCAACGCATCCTTAATATTTTTATTTTTAATGATTTTAAAAATATCATGGTTAGAAGCCTCAGGCTTCATATTAATAATACGAAGCCTGAGGCTTCTATCTTATCTTATTACTACAGGCAGTATAAGGGGGCGTTGAGCTCCCCTTTTAATGAGGGAGCTCAACGCCCTCTACTTTATTGTTTTTCGATGAGGGATCATTGATCCCACATCACATTTCTTTTTTTTTTTTTTAAATTTTATTATTACTACCGAAGTATTATTATTATTATTATTATTATTATTATTATTATTATTATTATTATTATTATTATTATTATTATCGTCGTTGTTGTTGTTGTTATTATTATTATTATTATTATTATTATTATTATTACTATTACTATTACTATTACTATTACTACAGTATTTCTACCTTGATGATCATGTAGAAGATGAAATTTTGTAGACTAAATTTTTATTTATTACGTTTAATATTTCTATATTATATATTTGATACAACCACCTTGTACAAAAATTGTACTAAGATGATAACTCTTAATGTATAAATAATGTGGTTAGGAGTAATAATTCAATTAATTTGATTAATATTAAATCAAACTAATTGAATTTTTATTTTGAGAAATTGTTACTTAATCAACCAAACTAAATTATACTTTAACTAATTTGATTAATTGGTCCATAACCAAATTTTATTATATATAATTTAGAGATAAAGACACTACATTGATGGAAGAACAAGCAATCCCTAGGAATGGCATTCTTAGTAACAACTAATTACTTGGCACAATTATCATAAATTAGTGACAAAACTTGAAATCGACACAATTATTGTCACAATTTAGTAATTTTTGTTACGTAATTATAGAGCGTCACAAATATTTGTAACAATTTCATCACAAAAAATGACAATATTAGTGACAATAATATTTTTTTTTCTCACAATTGTTTCTCATTTATAAAGGTACTAACCAATTGTATTTTTATTGACAAAATATGTTGTCACAAATATCATAAACAAGAGTGACCAACAAATATTTGTCACAAAA
>CM008336.1:20808253-20818913 GCA_002525835.2 Ipomoea batatas | reverse complement strand
GGATTAATTACCTGAGGCCTGATTTGAAAAGAGGGACATTTTCCCAGGAGGAAGAGAGTTTAATTGTTGAATTGCATGCAGTTTTAGGCAATAAGTAAGCAGAAACATCTTTATTTCATTTACTCATTTGGTGTTTTTTTTGTTTCCCAGTCCTAATTTTTATTTTTTATTTGGGCAGATGGTCTCAGATTGCAGCAAGATTGCCTGGAAGAACAGACAATGAGATCAAGAACCTCTGGAATTCTTCAATCAAGAAGAAGCTGAGGCAAAAGGGGATTGACCCCAACACCCACAAGCCATTATCTGAGCTCGAAAATGATCAAGAAAACGCCGGCAAGAAAAACGGAATCGCTTCCCATGAATCCGGCGAGCTTTCTCTAATGGAATCTGAACACAATAATTTAATTTCCCCCCCAGAAATTGCACCAGACAACAACAATAAACTCTCCGCAATGCCCATCGACCAATTCTCTGCGCCGCCGCCGCAATCCACCCAAGAATTCTTCCTCAATAACTCCCCCAAAATCCCCGATTTAACCGGCTACCTCTGTTTCCAGCAAATGAACAGCAACAACAACATAGGATTATCCATGAACTCTAATAACTCCAACCTTTTCTTCAATTCAAACAATAATGTCGTCCCAGGTTCTGTTCTTCCCCCTTCAATCTCATCCAGCCACAATAACGCCTCTTGCTCTTCTTTCTTTGAGGCTAATAATGGGGGCTTAGCCTGGGATTGTGGGAAAGCAGAGAAAGAAAGTGAGGAAATCAAGTGGTCTGATTATCTGCAAACGCCATTTTTGCTGGGGAACACAATCCACAACATTCAAGCTCCCCATCACCACCATGATTTGTTCAACGAAACGAAACCCGAGACCCAATTCGCGAGCCCGCAGCCTTCATTGCCAACCACTTGGCTCCAGAATGATCAGCAGCCATCTTTATATAATAACACCAAGCATTTCCAGAGACTTTCAGCCGCTTTTGGGCAGTTTTCTTAGGTGTGTATGTGTTAATTACACTGTTCCTATTAATATTTATATATATTTTATATATATATATATATATATTCTTCTGTAAATAGGACTTATACATTTTTTTTTCTTGGGATATTCTCATTGATAGAATCTTGAAAGAATTCCTGTTTTGTGTTTCTTCTTCATCTTTTTTGTGTATGATTTATGATAGATTATGACTTTGTTTCAATCTTTTATCTCCTGTGTTATGTGTTGTAATTCTTTTTTTTTTTTGGTAAACGTTATGTGTTGTAATTCTGTCAGTTAATTAAACACTGAATCAAAAAGGTTTTTCACTTTTTGGGGTTTTAACAGTTGCTTAACAACCTCTACACTGCTAGCTCCATAGCTTTCCTATTCATTATTCAACCAAACAAAAAGAATTCTTCCAAGATAGTGACCATCCCTAACCCCTATATATTTATATCCTTTTGGTTTTTCAATTCTTTCCCTTTTCAAATGTAAAATTCATCAATAATTTAGCTCAACCTAATAACTCTCAATTCAGACTAATTCGACTTAGTCGAGTTATCTTACAAGTTATTAGCTGACTCACATCAATTGGGTCTTAAAAACGTTCATGTAGTTTTTCGAGTCAAGCTAGCTAGATACTCTTTTACTTGAGCAATATTGCGTGTACAAACATTGACTTATTAGAGATTGAATCTAAAGCCAACACTAATATATATAAAGTTTTAGAACTACATCGATCAGTACACAACATTGTATCCGTTTGGGTTTTCTTCTAAAAACAGTTGGGTCTTGAAGCGGTCCATTAGTTTTTCGAGTCAAGGTAGATATTTTTTTACTTGAGTAATGTTGTGTGTACAAACATGGACTTATTAGAGACTGAATCAAAAGCCAACACTAGTATAAAGTTTAATTAGTGGTCCTGNGTCGTAAACTAATTCAAAAAATATCTTTATAATTTCTTCATACTCAAGCAGCACACAAACATGACTATATATATATTTATACATATGGATATATAATTATACCTTCAAATTTATTTTTTTTTTGAACATTTTGTAGATCTTTAACTTTTAAGAATAGATTCGTTGACATGGCTTATATGAGATAAGTTTATAAAGTTATGAGTTAATCAGTTAATCTCTAATTGAATTTAACCTTTTAGTTTTGGTTTAACGAAATCTATTAGGATCCAATTTATTCATGAGCACGACTCCTACTTATTTTTTAATTGTTGTTGGCGGTCCATATACTACAATATACCTAAAAACGCCTTCTATTAAAATGTAATGAAAATATCAATGAGTTGGGTTTCCTCTACGTGTGTAAATTAAGTGATATATTTGAATCTAATTGTGTTTAGATTGATCTTTGTTTAACATTGACATTAAATCAGTTGCGCAATGCGCATGTAAAACTATTCATTAAATACAAGTCAATATCATAAACATTACTTCAAAAAGTATACTAATCAAATTCAAATAGGTCGGCTCTTATTCCTTCTATTCACAATTATACAACTCAATTATTTATTTTAAAATTATAAGCAAAAACAATATAAATGTGTCAATGTCAAGAATGTGCTTAAAGCATGGAATGGATAATTGAAAATTGGGAAAGAAGGATTTATACATTTAGATGCTAGACACGTAACTTTCATGGAATATATGAAGTCATTTTATTTTATTGAGAATATATATTTAACAAAGAGAAGTGATTGGATTAATTAAGAAATTTTTGTTAAGGATACTTGTCCTGAGAAAAGAATACAAGTGTGCATAAAGATGCTAAATGTTTTGTTGACATTTGTGTATGTTCCTCATGGTTGTTAGGGTTTTTCTATGCTTTACATCATTGTATTAATTTAATTGAGAAATTAAGCTTAAAGTCATAATTCAAAGCTAGCTCACGACATAAGGTTAGTTTATTGAAAATTATTTGGTGTGCTCCCCTAAAAAATAAAGTTATATGGATAAAAAGTTTTATCAAAATTTTTCACAATCTGATGTGATAATATATGAATAATTTTTTTTGAAATAATATATGAATGATATTTAATTAATAAGTATATATTTTTTTAACGTGGACTTGGCCAATTTATGCTAAACAATGATAAAAATAGTTTAATCGACATGTCAAATAGTGAAGAATTTTGATGAAAAATTTTAGCCGTTATAACTTTATCCGTCATAAGATATACTTTTGTCACACGTCTTAGCTTGATTTTATCATAATAATGGATTAAAAGAAAAAGAAAAAGAAAAAGAAAAATTTTGTGATACATTTTTAAGCACTAATAAAATTTTATTTTATAGTTGTTTCTTTTGCTACTCGAATGTTTACTTTGAGTGCATCTCTAGTTGTGGCCCTAGTTGGTAAATGGACACAAAGAAGTAAATCAATCTAGTTACCCATAGCTAACCGCTTCAAATCAAGAAAGTCACTAAATAGTCTTCACGAATAATCAAATTTGAAATATTGTGATTACTAAATTAATTTTTTAACCAACTTGATTGAGGGTTGCTCCCAAAGGAACTGACATTCTTCTGCTTAGATAACATGTTGTTGGCTAGCTAGACCTTGTGGTCTAGTGGCGCTCGATTGCACCCCTACATGGAAGGATGTGGATTCGAGCCTCAGTGGAGGCAATGCTAACTCTTTGTGTTTCAATAGGTTGAGAAAGTAGCTATGAATATATACTACATTGTAATAGAGCCAGTAGTACTCGAGAAAAAAAAAAGTGTAATTAGTTGGAGTACTAGTTTGTACACTGTATTTGTAATCAATTGACCACATTCCTCTATAATAAGTCACAACATCACATATCGAATCGGGTAGGGACTAAACTCGATCAACACCCAACAATCCCCCTTTTAGCAACTGTCACAACCTTTGATCACAAGACTTGGCCCGACCTACACCCATCCCATCCGGGATTGGACTCTACTACTGTCTCGCCATCAATTGGAACTCGTGATCTAGGCTCTAATACGAATTGTTGGATCTCAACATTGCACTATGCTTACTTCCTAGTATGTCACCCATCTGGGTAAGTTAAGCAGGTTTAACCACAGAGTTCTTTAGTTATTTGGTTGTCATATCATTCTTAAAACCAAATCGTGATAAGTTGATGGACATTAATCGTTAACTACATCCCTCCATAGTAGGTCACAGTGTCACGTCTCAAATTGAGTAGGGTTGAACTCTACCGACGCCTAACAGTACTTATTCCCTAGCATAATTACAAATTCTTTTCGATTTTATCATTCCTATTTTGCACCCTAAATTGTTAATTTTGTTAAGTATACAAAATTATATACTGGCCCTGTTTGGTAAAATAGTTAGTCTATCATCCAATTTTGACTTGTTTGATTACTATTAGTTGTCTGACTTGGTTAAACAATCAATAAGTGTTTGGTTAATTAGCTTTTTGTAATAGTTTATTATTCTAAAAGACTAAAATTCAAAAAACTGTTCAAAACAGCTTTTTCAATTAGGTTTTTTAAAAGTCATTTTACATATAATCAGTTAATAGCTAAAAGCTAATTTACCAAACATCTCTCTCAATCAGCCAATAATACTATCAACTAATCAAACCCAATTAGCCAATACCTATTTACCAAACACCTCCATTGTGTTTACTTTCTTATATATACTTACACATTATTTCTATATGAGTTTACACTCTTTTTTTATTTATTTAATTCAATCAGTTAGCTTATTAGTTTTCAACTTTTTTCAATTAGATTTGTAATACGTCATATTTGACAAGTTGTATGCATATATATATATACACACACACACAACCCCACAACCCCACAAAATTACTTGGGGTAGACTGGAATCTTTGGCTTCGGTGCTTGATTAGAATTATTAGATCGGAGGATGATTGGCAAGCTGTGAAAGGGGGTCTTAGATTAATGAGATGAGCAGTACCAATTTGAATCCATTCCATAATATATATTTGTCCATGCCACAACATATAAATCTATCTGCTATATGTATGGCTCCAAATACTTTGGCACTAAATTGGGATTTCAATCACCGACGCGGCCGCCACGCCACTTACCCAATCATCCCACCTTCAATTCTATTCATCATCGATCGCCCTTTTATTTTCTCCCTCACATACATTACATACATTATTGTATATATGTATTATTCATTTGCTAACTTTATGACTCTCCAATCCCACTCATATATAATTGGGACTTTTATTTCCAAGATATATAATGTTATATCTTAGGAACCCAACCACCAAATCTTGGTTTCCATACTTACAAATATATGTCAAGTACTTGTCATTGAAAATTTGTTGGAAATAATGTATTAAGGAAACTATACATATATAATTCCCTTAAAATAATTTTGGTTTTTCCTTGCAGTGTTGGAACAATTGAAGGATATGTTTCTCAAGATACAACGATTTAATCAGTGAAACTGAGCGCTATAACTTTATCTGATCTCTCAGCACATCTAAATACATGATAATATAACAATCAAAATCCTTTATAGCACAATTAAAATCGTAATAACAATTTTTGAAATCTAAAAGTCTTACCTCATTTGACATACGTACTTATTAATAGTTTTCTTATTCATAATAATTTGTATAAATAAAATTGAGAAAATGCTGCAAAAAAAAAAAAGAAAAAAATATCATTAATTTGTGGGCGTGTCGTTGGTATATGTATGACGTGGGTTTCATATATATATAGGTGTGGAAATCGGCGTACGTCAATAAACCTTAAAGAACCAAGAAAGGCAAAGCCATGAATTTGTAGTTACAATATAATGGATCCAACAATCCTGACAAAACCACTCACAAAAGTATACTAAGAAGCATGTATCTTAACAAAGTTGGTCCGTATTGGATCACCACTTACAACCAACTTTAATTTGCATGCTTTAATTTCGATTAATTATTCCATATGTTTTGTTACTTTTCGACTTATAAAAACTTAACCTTGTGAGACTTCACTAACATGTATTTTAGTTTTTTTTTTCTAGAGCACGAGGTGTATGTTCTTAGTAAATCCTAACTATAGGAGTTACATTTAAACCCGTACTATGCGCAAATTAAACTAATTCTTGTTCACACCGAGCCGGCCCAATTAAGGGATAGAGCGCAAATTTTACTGTGGACCGCGTTCCATCAAGCATTGTGGTCCAAGTGACAAAACGACGTCGTTTTGATTAATGAAAACAGACGTATGAAACGGCCTCCGTTTCGCGCAACTACAGTTACCTTTCAACACAACTGCAGGAGTTCCAGACGGATGAAACGACTTCAACACAACTGCATTATCAGTTCAACACAACTGTAGTATCATTTGAGATAAACTGTAGTATCAGTTATGGAGATTTACGAGAGCCGTTTCTCCCACTTATTGAAACGGCGTCGTTTGTGATTATGGTTCACAATGCACTGTGGACTGCGGTCCACGGTATAACGACTGAGGGATAGAGTGTGTGTCCGCATTTGAACATGTCTATTAAGTTATCATAATTTACATCCTCCTAAATGCTTTGTCGGATCGAGATGTGGCAACTCATAGGGTTGAAAATTCAACTTCTTTGAGAGAAGAGCGGTGAGGAGGCTCTTAAATTTGGAATTCAAATTTAATAATATCAATGTTAACTCGATAGCACAGCCGGCACAGGCATTAATTAGCTAATTAATAAGAGTATTTGAGAATATTATAAATGAAGAAAAAGAAAAAAGTGAAAAGTTTGGGAAGTCAAGAATTAATCATATTTGATGGTATCTTAATTGAATAGAGAGGTGGGAAAATGTTGGGGCGAAAGAGCAAATTAAAATGATAAAGAAATATGTGTATTATATTGAAGTCGCTGTTAGTAAATATTGTCAATTCACAAGAGGATAGAGACATTATTGTCAATGTCGGCCGACGTTACACGAAGACAGCATGTTTAATTTACTTCTTTATTTATAATAATTAATATAAAGTCTCACATATGATTATTGACAGGGAAGACAATATATTTTATAAATCTTCAAGTACTTTAAAAAATAAAATAAAATACAAATCCATTTGATCGAGGAATCAGCATTTTTAGACCTTGTTTATGATCAATCCCTCAATTATTACATTTCTATTTTTAGTTCTTAAGTTGACATTAAATTAATTTTTTTAATTAATACATTTCAAAGAAATATACTAAAAAATTACTGTAACATTTTATCGTTGCTTCGAACTCGAACGCCCTTCTTCTAACAATTGATGATGTCTCCTTACACTCAATGTCTCGGGAGATTGTTGAATTAAGGTCATCTCCAACTCAAAACAATAAATTCTGCACCAAGTTTTACACCAAAGGATATTCTTAGCATATTCTTACATTAAATTTTTTTTTTTATCTCCAATCCATTACACCAAATTCTGTACCAAATTTTATTTCTTCGCTAAAATAATTTGTATTCTCATAAATTAAAACTTTGTATTAAAACTTTAAATATTTTATTATAAAATATAATTATAATTAAAATAATTTTAGATGTAATTTGTTTTAATTTTGTTAAAATTATGTTTTATGTAGATTTATTTTTAATTAATCTATATTCAATATTAGTCATATTTTAATCGTCTTGATGAGATTTTTGAAATGATATAATTTATTTCTAATAATATATAATATATTTATGCTTAAGTATTTAACAAAATATAAAAATCTAAAAAAACAAAATAAAGGTTATAAAAAAATTAACAAATAAAAACAGAGGCAAAATGTGAACAAAAAATTAAAAACACATATGGCGTTGCACTATTCATCATCGACTACATATTTGCCAATTTTTCGTGTTTATTGGGGATCTGCTACACCAAATATTTTACTATTTTACCGTTTTGCAGTGTTGATTGGAGATGCCCTAATAAGCTAAAAACATAACTTTAGTATCAACTTGAGAAGCAAAAGATAGAGATGATGAGACATGTATGAATTGAAGATAGAGACGATGAGAACTGTATGAATTGTATTGAGATAATCGGATCGACAATAATTATTATTAATTATGACAATAATAATTATCATGAACCCTAGCTAACTGATACTAGATGAGAACTGTATGAATTATATTGAATGAGATGATCCAAACGATACATATTACAATAAGAGAATCACAGAGAGACTGAAATAGGGATATCACAGGGAGACTATGGTAGGGAATCAGAATTTGACTCAAATACACAAAGTCCTAATAGAGAGATCAGTAATTAAATGCCTAAAATCAATTTGATGAGCTAAAGTCCTATTTTTCTCAAAAATAAAAAAATAAAAATATCAAATTGTGATGAGGAAGCTTCTGTGTTTCTTGTTCTGTAAATAAAATATGAAATTGTGTTTGTGTAGGGTGGATAAAATGATTAGGGAGTTGGTGCAACACAGGATAGGATTTTGAAGAGAAGTGGAAGATACCCTTCATGTTCCAAACATTTTTAATGCACACTCGTCTTGTCTAAATTATTCCTGTAACAACCATGTCCACTCCTCCTTCAATTCTTTGAAAAATATTACATCAATCTAATACGTGCAGTAATAATAATATCACTAAAGAAAAACAATTTGATTCCTCGAAAAGGAACTTCAAGGATCTAATTAAGTACCATAATGGGAATAATTGTAAAAGTTCATCATATAATCTGTCGAGAATTAGTCTCTTCGTGGATGTCACAAATCATATCGTACTATTCTTTATTTTTCAAGTTCCTAAACGCCTCTAAAATATGTATAAGCTCTCTTTTTTTTTTTTTTTACTACAAGTTTTCACGACCGGTCAACTAGAATCAATAATCTGGTTTATATACTCAGATTCGAGTGTTCTAGCTAAATTAAAAAGGACTCACGCATATTTTAGGTATGAAATTTTTAGTTAAACTGGATGAGACTCGTGACATCACATTCATATCTAGATGTAAGATATAAGGAGGGGAAACTTTGAAATGTAAAAAATGACAATAATTCCAACTAACCCATCTGTCATCAATTAAAATTATTATTTACTCCCTCCGTCCCATTTTACCTGTCTTACTTTCCTTTTTAGTTTGTCCCAAAATGTTGTCATATTTCCAAAATTGAACATCACCATCATTCTATTTTTCCTAATTTGCCCTTATGACTTTTACTTTCTTTATTGCTTTTATTTCAAAAAGTGAAAAAGTGAAGGGCATAATTGGAAAACACATTACATTTACTTTAATTTCTTAAAAAGCGTGCAAAAAGCAAATGAGACAACCTTTTCGGGACAGAGGGAGTAATAAAATAGAAATGGGCTGTTTTGGAATTTGAATATAATGTCAAGCATGAAAGACAAGGGAATATCTAACGGTGGAAAGTTTTCGTTGCCATTAATTAATTTGGAGCTTATCAATAATCAACCATTTTAACCAATCATAGGATTTCTTGATTCCAAGAACCTCTTCTTATTTTTTTGCCTCAAATATTGTAATGCCCTTTCCTCTGTGTACGCATACACTCGTACGAAATATATTGTTATTTACTTGAAAATAGAATATTAAGTTGAAGATTTTTATTCTTTTTAAAAAACACGTACATTCATATTACAACTTGTCCTTGAGTTTATATATATATATATATATGGATGAGTTCGGGTGCAGGGATCTCCCCAGGTGAGGTGATGCGGTTAGATTTGAGTCGTTGATCAAATCTAGATCAACGACTCAAATCAATGAAAAATATTATTAAAAAAAAATGCATGCCTGGAAGAAAAAAGTATATGCTAATTAAAATGGCGCACCTTAAGTGTTAAAATGGTGCACCTTAATTGATACAAAGACGCACCTTAAGTGTTAGAACAACGCGCCTTTAAGTGTTAGAACAACGCATCTTAAGTGTTAAAATGATGCACCTTAATTTTGTTCAAAAGTTTTGTTCTTGAGAGCCTGAGCTATGGGTCTAGACCCATCACTTAGGCTCCTTAGTTCAAAAGGGAGATGGGTGGCGGGCAAGGAGTGTCTGTTACCCTCTATCGCCTTCTTCTTGAGGTACTTGGTGACGGGTCACCGTAGCCTGCTAGTTATGTGGATATGTCTGTAACAGTTTTGAAGAAAAAACACGGCGCACTTTAAGTACAAGATCTACGCATCTTAAGCACAAAACCTACGCACCTTAATCACAAATCCTACGATATTGGTTAATTGCTTAACTAATGATGTATAGTTTATTGTTCTTTTTTATTTTTTTTCATATACGATGTCGGTTTGTGTCCAAAAACAATGTCGTATATGAATGAGTACAGTTTAATTTGTATATGTAGTTTCTATAAATATACTTTAATTTAATAATGTTTTTTAATTAATGAATAATATGTATTTATTTTAATATGATTTGCCTATTGAAATTTTAACTTCTATTTATTTTAACTTCTTTTTAAAAAAAAAAAAAATTCCCCTTAAAAAAAAAAAGATTAAAAGAGTTATGCTTTTCATTTTGTATCTTATTTGATGTGGAATATTTGCATCATTAGCTTATTATCAATAAAATATTTCCATTTCATTTATTATATGGTGTAGATGTAAAAACCAAATTATAATAGAAAATTATAAAGAAAAACTAATTGCATTTGCTAAAAGATAAATCTAATCTGTTTTTTTTTTTTTTTTTGAAAAACAATAACTATTTTTTTTGAAGAT